>JABSMR010036823.1:0-15757 GCA_018902295.1 Dusona sp. PSUC_FEM 10030013
CAATAATTCATGGTGAATAGATCTAAAATAATATTTTACCCATAAAAATTAAATACTAAAAGAGAATTTCTTTTTCAACTAAATTTCACTTCCGCAAATGTAATATATTTGAAAATGGCATAAACTACGGTACCGCGCAGACAGATAAATTGTATTTTGTTCAATGGCACCTCGTTCATGGGAAATTTGTTGGGTTGCCTTATTCGTTCATTCCTTAGGCGAAAATGATAGTGTGGGATGGGAGAGTAGAGTCCCGACGATGGCCGTGGGTCAAATATTAACGTGGAGGCCGATAATTGCGAAGTAGATTGTAGGAAGGGTGTTTCAGAGGGCTGAGAAGGGGATGAAAGAGAGCAAGAGAGAGTGGGCTAGAATAGAAGGGCTTCAGGCTCGGATATTCACGTTGTTCGCTCGCTCGCTCAATGATACCATCTCGTCCTCTCCATAAATATGTCGCAGTGAGCTTAACCCCCTTGCCTATCTATGCGGAGGACCCGAAGTAGGGGAAGCATTAATGTCAAACCGAGATGGGAGTTATGGCTCCCCCGTCAATTCCCAATGAATTCAACGTTTTCGGCAGGGAGTCGAATCGATACGATTCGACGAGCTTTCTCTACCGAACATATTCACCGTTATCCTCTTTATTGCAGTCTTTTTTGAACTGTCTTTCGGTCGATGTGTTTTTTTTGTAACCCATTGAGTCACTTCCCTTCATCATTCGTAGCTACTTGTTTTAAAAAATGTAACAGAGGATTCTGTGTCAAATATGCTGGGTTCAATCTTCAAAAACAATGGCCTTTATATTTCACATGTACAGTGAAACGTATAAAAATGGTCCATCGTTATTTATTCAGAAACTGAACTAACTAACGTAGAGAAACAATGTTAGAATGATGATTGATTTCTTCTCGCTGGATTCCATATATATAATATTAATACTTTTGTGTGAATGAAATAGATTCGATGGATTGGAAAATAATAATATAACCAGATTTAAATATATTTAGTTCATTTAATAACCGAAAAAATACAGATTGAGTTTTTACAGGTTTTAACCTCACAACAAATCTCTCAATTGGGAATAAACACAATTCTAGCACTCAATCGGATACAGAAAAGTTTATATTCTAATTTATTTTTTTATACATACACTGTATCATGGAAGATCATAAGTACATCTTGTCATAATAATACAGAAACGATACTCAACAACATATAAATTGTCTTACAATGAATTTTTTTATGTGCGAAATGAAAACGATAAATGAAAAGATCTTTTTTTTTGTAGGCACTGATCAAGTCTCCTGATGATGGAATCTGGATGCAATGCTGAGTATCTTAATATTGAATGAGAACATATAGAAACAATAGGGTTTACAATTAGTTGGGGAAGGCTTACAAGACAATTGTGATCGATTTTTCGAACCGTCTGCCTGGATGTAGGAAACAGTTGTAAATGTCTGGGT
The DNA here is from genome assembly GCA_018902295.1 of Dusona sp. PSUC_FEM 10030013. Classification (NCBI taxonomy): domain Eukaryota; kingdom Metazoa; phylum Arthropoda; class Insecta; order Hymenoptera; family Ichneumonidae; genus Dusona; species Dusona sp. PSUC_FEM 10030013. Next base: position 1,467 of record JABSMR010036823.1, read on the forward strand.
TAAGATGAATTTACGGTCAATTTCGGAGGTGATACAAATAACGCAATTAGTATGCAAGTCGCTCATGCATATTTCAGATGGAGCTTCGGTTAAGTGGGTGAGGCTGGTGTGGGCATTGAGTCGTTGCTGAGAAGGGTTTATGATGGGGGTTGATCCGAGGATTCGCATCAAACCGCACCGAGGCTGAGTATCGAACGGCTCTACTCTCTGGTAGGATAAAGAGGAATGAGCGAGGAAATCAAACAAAGAGAATAGTTCAAAACACCGAGGCTTATATTCAAGTGCGAATGAAAACGAAGCGTATAAGAGTGAGGAAGAGAGCGACATAGCCAGATGCCTCTTAACTCCTGCAAACTCATTACAATAAATCAAGCTTTGTTCATCGGCCCCCAGCACGCGAAGGCGGGCGAAATTCTGCGGGTGCTAACCTTTTCCACCTTTTTCTCTTAAACTCTCTGGAAATAGTCGCGCTTTTCCATTTTCCATATCCTTTTACTTCTGGTCGCTTCTTTTCTCTTTGGCGAATCAACTCTGGATGAGCTTTTACAAATATGCGACAACTATACTGAATTCACAAACTATCTTTTTATAGTAGCTACTGATTCAATTCCGTGACGATGCCATAATGACATATCCATTATTTTGACTTTTGCTGCCAAGCTGCTCATTCCAACAGTACATGACATACTCTCTGCCTTAAGGGGAAAGGTTTAATAAATAACATAGCAGACAGTTTTTTATTGAGATGTTACTAACCTAAAGGAATTTAAAGTAAAATATATCTATATATATCAGAATTTAGGGAGTCACACAATCGTGCACTAAATAATAGAGACGTTTATACGTGATGATATCACACTTGCGAGTCAATTGTAATTCATCACTGCACACGAACATACTATTTTAGGCATCAACAGGACAAGAGGCATAGGATAGTATTCGTAGTCCTGTTGCTTCAAACAAGGATGGAAGCTCTGTCAATGAGAGTTTGACACGGGACAAGGATGACGAGATAACGTGGTGAAGGAAATTCGCTAGACTCGCGGCCGGGATTTGTACAAAGAGTACAAACAGGGGTTATCAAGCAGATGCTGCATTCTGTGGAGCTTCACGTGCTACTAGCGATGACATTGACTAATGATGGCGTTGCGGGTGAACTGGAGGAGCGCTCCTATACCACCCTGCTTTTGCGTTCGTGGCAGTATGCTAGCCGCATCGGAGTAGCTAGGCCGACAGGGGCAATGTGCCAGACGGCGCGCGCCCTGGAACAGAAAATTCACCCAAGTTCACACGACCTGTTGCACCCCCTCTTGCTCACAATTTAACCTACGACCTGCTCGGCAAACATCGCTTTAACCTCGCCTTATCGCGTTATCGGAAACGCTCACTCTTGTCCTACTTTTTTTCAATCCTCCTACCTCTCATTTTATTGTTGATCTTTGTGCAACCAAACCTCGTCGAATGGTGCTCGCGATATAATGCGATCAACAATTTTCCAGTCGGTTTACCCTTCACTCTTCAAGTCAGGTAGTTCTTGTACATTTCGTGCCATTTTACATCCAGAAGTTTTATCATTTAAGCCACCAAACAGATTCAATTGGTGGCTAAAATATTTTCTCATCATTGGTTTAAAGATTCCAGCCATCTAACTCTATCGTTAACATAAATTAAAATGACCTGTTCCATAAATTTGTTGTATTTGTAGAGGTTTTTGCACGAAATATTTTTAATACCAATCGTAAGAAACTTTTTTTGAAGTGGAATTGTCAGAAATTGGAGTTTGAGCATTTACGTTTAAGGATGAATTTTGAGATAAGTGTATAATGGTTAAAAAATATACTTGCACTTAAAGAAGAAACAAAAAGATTGTAAAGAGGTAAAAACGGACGAATACTTGAAAGCCCAGTGTGGGCAGTCGTTCATGAATATTTATGTCGCTATATAATAACATTTTTGAGCCACTGTTTAGCTAATCCTACGGACTCATTTATCGTTGGAGGCAAGGACAGCTATAATTCTCGAAAACGTTCCGACGGTAGTATTATTATGCGAATAAATACTGTAGGATTAAGTCACGATGGGGGCCCATGAAACGCAGAGACAACGAATCAGAGGAAAAGGACAGAGAATGGGCAACGATGTGAAGGTGAAAGAGGATCAGAAGAACGGAAGAGAAAGGGAGACCGAGAACGGAGAAACAGAAGCAGTAGAGAGGAAGCAAGTAGAGCGTATTTCGTTCTGCGACATACGAGTAAGTATAGAACAAAAAAAAATAAAAATAAAAAGAATTAGGATAACAGGTGCAATGCGCAAGTTTTGCAGTTCTGGTCCAATTTTTTTGGACAATGGACACATAGAGTTTTATGGTTTTCTCAATTTCAATTAATTCATTCAATTTTTATTTTTTATTTTATGGGCCAAATCTACGCTGCTATATACATTTCTTTTAATAGCGAGAAAGACTCTGTAAGGAACTTTAAATTATACGGCACGTTGCAATATTCGTGCTGAGACACGTTATCACAAAGCTTTTTTATTTTTATTTCCGGTTCTGGTAAGTGTGAGATAATGTAAGATATATCTATGAAGAGAGAGACGGGTAGAGAATAAGTAGAAGTCCCGCATGGCCAAAGAAACGAATAGTGGTTGTACATCGAAAAGTTGTGACCAAACTCCAATAACCCCTGCTCCACTACCATGCACGGACTATATTATACAATGTACACTGTATATATATGTTTTACGTAAGAAACACGAGGAGAAACAAAGGGTGCATCTCTTCGTTAACGTTGCCGCAGTCAGGCCCGGTGAGATTATAATAATCGGGGTTTACGTGGCACCTCTCCGGACGCTTAACTTGAGGAGAAAACTTTCGACCGTTTCTACTTCCACTGCTAGATTTCTCGTCTCATTACGTTATTCTCATTCAACGTTTCGCTATCCGATTCTCCAGTATTCTTTCTCTAACTCTTCGCGTCCCCTGGGTCTTTCAATTTTAACGTTGATCTAATTCTTCTATTAGAGAATGGTCACTCTCATGTTTATTGAAACATAAATCAAGGTAGAATTTAGATTCATAGATGTTTTTCGGTTGCCCTTAAGCAGACATTTCATGAAAATTTTCTCACGAAGAGTCGCAAAAAAATAAACAAGAATGTAAAATTATTAAAAACTAATGCCCGTTAAAATAATTTTCGACTACAAAAGCAAAAATAAATTTTCAAGATTGGCAAGGATAGTGGCTAATTTTTTGATAAATATTATGAAATGAAAAGTACCGAAATTACATAAAAATGGTATAAACTGGAGTTCGACGAACGAAAAAAAAAATTGAAGTTTTAGATGAACTTTTGATTTCGTTTATTCTAAAAAAATTAACAAAAACTCAAAATCAAGAAAAATATTTGACTAATGGATCAGATTTTTGAGTCCTGTAAAAAAATTGCTTCGAAGTTTTTAATTTTTTCCGAAACGACGTACCCGTGAAAACTTTCTCCACCCTGGCTTATCTCATATCTATAAACGGCGAAAAAAGATATCCTTGATAGTTCCTATAGTTTGATTGAACAATTGGTTGCCTTTCAATTAAATTGATAAAGCGAATCTCATTCGCAAAGTGACGAAGTGCCAGTGAGCGGTAAGACCTGCTAGAGATAATCTTGTCCCTTCATGACCTCTCAAGGCGTACACTTGCTGCGTAAATTAAAGGCATCATAGATTTTCGTGGTAGCCCGCAGGATCAACCCTTAGATTTGCGTCCAACAGATTACCCGGGGTGAAATGGGACAATGGGCGTTAGTCTCGCCGACGGCGTATAAATAAGGATCCCCAGGAAGCTCCTGGGAGCTAAGTTAGCAGAGGTACCAGTCACCAGCACCATCGTCAGGCCATACCTACGTTCACCACATAGGTGGAAGAGGTAGTGGATGTTGGTGGATCGTCGCTAGTCCTAGGGTACGGTAGCTCTGCTCAGAATCGCTAGGAGAAGCAGCTAGTGTGCTACTGAGGCCGGTCTGCCGTCCATCTTGGCCACCGCCGTAGTGGTCCTTATCTCTGCTCACAGCTATGCTGCTAGACATCCAGTGATCTAGGGCACTTCTCTTACTCTACCACGCGAACGGTTGTGTGAGAGTCTTACTCTCTATGTCCCCTTATACCATCGTTTCTATCCAGAGGACGAATCTTCCTCTACAACTGCCCTCTCCTCTTTTACTTGAACTCTCTTCTATGTCGCTACGTACTTGTACCTTAATTACAGTAGCTGGCTACGTTGGTCTCTTACAGTGACCTCTGTGTAACCGTTCTTTCCATTCGAAGCATTTATTTATGCTGTTTTCACCGTTGGGTAATCGGGGTTCGCTCAACTTATTACGTTCACCCATGGCCATTTTTTCCCTGCTAAAATATAGTAAAAAAGTCAAATGAATATTAATTTAATTTTATGTGGTTCGTGTCTTTTATATAATCTAATTAACAATTAACATATGAAATTAACGTCCTGACATTTGTCCAATTTCCACGAACCATCCTCATTTTGTCTACAAGCGCGCCGCGTAGAATGTAGATTTCTGAAACACTGTGGACTTGCCTGGTGGAATATAACCTGGTGGCTAGACCCCACACTTGGTAACGTATTTCCGACGAACTGTAGTGTTAGGGCAGAGTAGGTCCCAACTTTCTATATCTCGCTTAGTCTTGTGGGTACTGTAACAAAGTCTCGTCACACAGTTGTCTGTGCATATAGAATGGATAGGGTCATACTTGGTTCCACGTCTGCGACCAAATGCCTTTCGAGACTAGAGACACCGTTACCTCGTGAAATCTTAACTCCTTACCACAAGCTCCCAAGAATCGAGAACGTTTCGGTGCTGTTGGTTTACTTATCAGATACTCCTTGCTTCGCTGCGGTGGATGGGGCGTTTGCTAAAATAAAACGCACGAATCCACAGAAGAAGGAGAGAAACAGAGAGACAAAAAAGAAAGTAAGTTGCAGTGTCGGAGATGGGAAGTCTACGAACGAGGAGGCAGAGTTGTCTAAAACAACCCTGCCGACCAAGCAATGTATCCTGTATGTTATGGCGGACCACATCATAGCCAATAGGAAAGTATCCCCTTTATCTAAATATTAGATACGTACCATTGAGACCTCGCAGCAGACAGTTAAAAGAAGAGCAAAGGCATACGCATTCGCACTTCCTCAAACATGCTCAGGCATCTCCTCACTGCATTGGGAATAAGTCTTTACCAGCATTGCAGAAAAAGTGGAAATACCTTCGGGATTCGGGGATGGAATTCGAAGGACTCGTAGGAAAAGTGCACTGCACCTGAGAATAGGAAAATTGTGTTATGTTTGAAGAGGTGGTATGAAGATGTTCGGATTTCCGTTTCGGAGAGCCGGAAGAAAATCACTTTTTTTTTCGACATTAAACGTCTGTTAACACGACTATTTTACTAGTGAAAAAATTCTTCTGAAATCGAACATTTTAAATCCATTGTTTATGAATGTTAAATTTCTCAGCAAATTGCATCTTCTCAGTATTTTGTTTCTTCGATTTTCGTGATAGAAAAAATCTGGCTTTTTTATATTGACACATTCGTTTCAAGTTCCGTGGAGTTTTAAAGCAATACCGGAAGTTCTAGATATGTTGGAATGAAGAAAGGGCAGAGAGTAAAAAACGAGATTGCAAAATTTAATATTCTATAATTTTACATCTACAAGCTACCCATATGAAGTTGAAGTATATATGAAACTAGGTATAGCATAAACGTGTTTCGATGTTTCTGACGCAGAACAACGAAATTTTGTAAAAAATCAATCCCTCCGTTGGCCCTACCCGCGCTCTCGACCCGGGTGCAATTCATTTGCATAGGAATTGCACCCTATAGAGACGCGCGGCTGCACCCCGGTATCGATTTTAAGTGGACCGCCTGCCGCTGCTTCTTCTTCTGTTGCTGCTGTCCCATCAGCTACCTGTCTTTCACGTCTTCTCCTGGACAGAAGCTACTCTCAGTCACGCGCAAGCGCCCTCGCACTAGTTCACTCAACTCCTTCGAGGTTCAAAGAATCGAACGCTGTCCGTTGCCCTACCCTACAACCTTCATAGCAAAGCGACAATCTTATTATTCGGTACAATGTAACGATTTGAATCTGAACTGTTAAAAATGAAGACAATCGTTCCTAAACTTTTATAACGTTCAGTAAATTTATTCGATATTTTCTGACCTAAATACATCCAATAAAAACTTTAATTTCTTTTTCAGCGTTATTTTAGTCCGAAAATAGAAGGAAACGATCCAAATTTTTTTACAAGGTTTGATTCAAATTAATTCGATATATTTTGACCCAAATACATTGCCATTTTCAAACATCGTGAATTATTATGTGAAAACAAAAAAAATTATTGTTTTATCGACTTCTTTGACTTTAACTTTGGCCCGAAGTCGTAGACGATGTGGGGCATTAGCATTTTTGAAAAATTTAATAGATAGTTTGGTGCACGAAATAAAAGAGACACGAGTAAAACTCGTTTAATAAAATTATTCGACTATCGATTTTGGAATTGACTTATTAAATGTATTCGGTGATGGGCTTTGCTGTTTCAAGCACTTTTTTGATGTTTAATAATTCCGTCAGGTGTGCAACATTATTACGTTTTCCCTTTCAGCTCATTTGACTAAAGCTGTGAAGTTTTGGCTTGTCCGTTGCGTTTCTAGCTCTATAGCCACCCACATAGGAAATTTTGATTCTTACTAAACTTGAATAATACTGAACCCAGGAGTGTAGTAGAAATTCACGCGTTCAAACTGCGATCCCTCATCGTTATGTTTGCATGTATGGTAAGTCAGCTGGTTTTCTTGCTGCATAAGCGTAAACGTGATCGTAGCTATGCTTCCCTCGTGGACAGTACGTGAAGACTATAAACCTAAAAGTTGGCATGACTCTACTCGAAGCTCCGTTACGGGTTTTGAACCCTGGAGCCAAAGTCTAGGTTGTAATTAGCCGGTACTAAGTTTCGAGGTTTCACCAGCATTTGCTTTGTACGACGTAGCACGGCTTGAGAAACGTAGACATAGGAAACGGTCTTTCTCTCGTTCCATTTTTCGGTCGTTCTCTCAAGACTCGAATAACTATCGACAAGTATATCTGTATATGAAGTTTCGTAGTAACATCCATGAGGAAAACACGAGTCACGTGATTTCGCTAAACGCGAAAATGCAGGGCACGTATTAAAATTTCATACTGGATATATATACGAAACGATAGGGAAACCCTATTCTCTACCGTGAAAGCGTGTAAAACAAAAGCCTTTCGTTTATTCCAACCCAGCGTGAGTCGAAGCACCAAAGGGAACAACCAAACCCTGACTTGGTATCTCCGCTCACGCTGCGCTATTTTTCTTTTTCAGAATCCTTCGCTTAATCCAGCCTCTCGCTACGTAGCCTCTTGAGCTACGTCCCTTACGAGGTAATTGGCATTAGGAACTTGACTATGCTTGCAAAATATTAGGATTCAGAATACGCATCTTCAAGTAAATTTTAACTTTTGTGCAACAATGAAATGTATTCAGGTATAAAAGCTGTCGGTTAATCCTAAACTCTCGACACGGCGAGCGATGCGAAAGGAAATCTTGCACGTTAGGTAGAATGTGGCTGTTATAATAAGCTTGAGCAACATCCAGGTGAATACGGAAGGGAAACAAGTATGTTGAGAAAATAAAATGTTCAAGAAAACTACGGTTCAGTATTACAGAAAAAGGAAAAAGGCATTGCAGTTTTTTTTCTTCTGATAGCAAAACATCTGCGAGGAGCAAAACGAACGTTTTTATGGAAAAACTTTTCTGATCTTGTTCTTTGTCTGTAAGTAATCAAAGTACATTTTCACGTAAATGTGGAATTCGAACGACTTATTTACGATTTAAAATCAGCAGGGAAGGAATTTATAAATTATTTCCATTAACCGGTTGACTAGTATTGTATCATATATGTACAAAAAAAACTGTGCCAATTCTGGTATTTTATCATATATGTACAAACTTGAGTAACTTTCTCAAATTTCAATCAATTTGATCGAAAATTTATATATAACTGTTTTTTGGTAGGCTCTGTGCGACTAATCAATCAGGTAAAGAATATGCTTCTACCAGTTTTGGTACGAAAACTCGAAAATACCCTGCCAGTCAACCGGTTAATAAAGGTAAACAAGTTCTTGAATCGTCAGTTGATGTATTCAATTTTTGGACAATGGCTTTTGATAATTTCATTTCATTTTCATAATCTAAGAAATATAAAGAACATGATTTGTTTCTTCAACCACTTTCATCAAAGCCTACAGCTTTAGAGGTTTGATGCCACGTGAAGCTCACAAGCACGTCACTAAAATAACCTGAACCCAATTATTGTGATGGAAAACGAAAATACTATTAATGAGAAAACGACCAGATCCACAAATGAACTGTTTCAGAAATACATGCTATTCTGTCTTGAATTGTCAACGATGGTGTCTGGAATATTTCTGCACCTAAACGTTCTTGTGTGCAGTGATAATTGAAAGTTCGTTCATAACTAGTCTTCGTAGACATCAGTAGTTATTCTCAGGCTTTGTCATCAAACCAAATGAATGTTATTTGTCTTATTTTTTTAGTTTTGAATGTTCCATTTTACTAACTTCCTGTTCCAGTTGCTGTTCTTGTGAGATCCGTCAGAGTGTTGGACACACCCACTTTTTTCTAATGCACCGTGTATTAAATTTATACGAGGGCAAAGGGAAACTGTGGAAAACCCGGCCGATATTTATGACGAATATATTTTTTACTGAGTTTGAGTTGGTAAGCACTATAAGAAATTTAAAAAAACTGCCACTCGCTTAACGACTGGATTGGTTAACCCGAGAGATTGCCAAAGTTACACATCGACTGCGCACACATCAGTGTTTGATTAAATTAGATATATCTGTACATTAACTCAAATAACTAGTCTGTAAAAATTTATAAATTTTATTACAATTTTCTATGCTGGATTTTCTATCATCTGTATATTTCATTTCAAACAAGAAACATATTGAAAGTCAGGTGAATCGTGTATAAATTCCCTTATTCAATCGACCTCGTCATTTGCTACTTCTGCGACCCATTGCTTTGTAGGAGTTGTGCGTGAAAGATACTTCCGCATTGAAATTTTGGTGTTACCAGGTTCATTCACGACCCTAGGAACTGTACCGCGTCCATTACCCCATTCAAAACACATTCAGTTTATTGTTTTGATTTTCGGAAATTTTAGTGTTTGCTTATTTTCACTAAAAACTTTGAAGTCGATTCAATTTTTTTTCTGAATTTTATGTTAAATGCAGAGCTAACCATCGTTGACAACGATGTGGGGTTTGAGTAAAAGTATTTCAATTGAGCAGCGGGAAAAAAATCAACTCAAACATTTAGGGATTGAAAAAGGGATAAAAGGGGAGGAAGTAAAAGCGTTGGGGTTATACACTTACGTTAAATAAGAGCTAGGGTGAGAGAGTTCTAGGTTAGTGTACGGCTTAGTGGACATAGAGACAGAGGTGGCAGCACCGGGAGAGTTAGCCCTCTGTCTCAGTTAATGCATCGCCTCTGGAACGGCCGATTAATTCCAACTACGGGAAGGAAGCGACTATAACTCGTCTCCGAGGAAGCATTCTTAATCCGCGCACTCTTTATTCCTAGTGTCCTACCTATACAGCTGGCCTCTTCTATTTCGTCTCTTACACCGCTTTACGCTTCTTTCCCCTTCGCATCTCTTCGTGCCGCATTCTTTATCCCGATCCTTCGCTTTATTTCCGCAATTCCGGAACCTCCGCGCGCAACCTTCTTTCTCTTTGTTTCTGTATCTTGTATCTTTCCCTTCGTGTTTTGTACCATACCAAAAGAAATCTTTCCCCAACCGAGATACGGTTGGTGTTGGCCACTTGTATTGTGTGTACAGAGAACTCCGCACATTCTCGGGGCTTCCACCGAGAGGAGCGCTCAGTAGAAAGGGATGAAAACACAAAATGGCAGGACTCTTCTGTTGCCTCTGCTAGTGGCAATACACTTTTTTTTTCTTCGTTCCCGAAGAAGAGGAAGCCCACTATTTATGGCAGTCGTACAGTTCTTATTAGGATTCCGCGAAGGCGGTTTATCGGAGGGAGGAAGGTTCAGTTTCATCCCCGTCGACCCCTTATGTCACTACGATACTTTTTCCCGCATCCGCTTGCGCAGTTTACCTCTATTTCCTTTCTTCCTTCGGCAGCCAAGCTTTTTTTTACCATATACCTATCTTCAACGAATGGAAATGTAACAAGGGGTTGAAAGAGGCCACGGGACTTCCTCACGACCAATTCCTTAGAACAACGTCCAGAATAACTCGAGTGGAATTTGCTTACCATGATAATTATTCGGGATTTAAGCTCATACAATTTTGGGCTATCCTCTGGAACCAAGAGTAAATACAGCACTGAATTTTTATAGGGAATCTTTTCTCTGATTTGCCTACATTCGCTATTCGATAGTTTCGCACTTGTCTGTAAGAATTAACGAGTATCCATCTATTTCACTTTTCATTGAGATATTCGCTTCTCGATGTTTCTCACTTGTCTTCAAGAATTAACGAGTATCCATCTATTTTCTATTTTATTCAGATCCATTCTTTTCAGAGACTTCAGGTTGAATAAGCTCGAATAAGGTGGAATGAAAATTTAATATACACGTGATAACTTTGGCTGTATCGTTATTCCTTTTTTTTTTTGATGTTAGAAACCAGCAGTGCCAGATGGTTTTTGTCGTTTCGCAGCAAGCTGTGTGGTTTTTTCCTCCTCCCATTTATTCCAGCCAAGTCGTATGGGTACGCAATACGTGTGGAACCCGAATGTGCGGAATTCCGATAGACAATGAGGGAGTAGGTGAAGGTGAATTGCTCGCCAGAGGAAGAACGGATAGAGAGGGTGGGTTGTGCGCCTCGGTACAAGGGACTGCAACGTGCTACCAAGCGCCTACGTTGTTCGTTGGTGAATACGTTACGGAGGAAGTAGGTGGCGGTGGAGTGCCCTTCGCTAAAACACGTACGACCATTACGGTGGCTGTTGGAGAAAATAGGAGCTTCTATCTCCAGGATTGTAATCTACACGTGTTGTTTATTGATTGTCTCGCTGTGTCTCCCGGCAAGCTTGCTTAATAGCCATATAGCGTTCGGTTCCTCGCGCCGTGCCCTGCCACGTAATACATTTCAGCTCCACCAACTGAAGCGCGACTGTCGGTAATTGCTACTCGACACAAAGTGTCTCCCTCTTTCTCTATAAAATGAACAAGGTTTTTAGAAGCGCCATGCTTAGCTCTTCAATATCCGAGTTGAACTATTGTAAGTCAATTATCGGTTGAATGTACTTTTGAAACCAAAGCCAAAGTCCACGTATTTCGATATAACATCAACATGGTCCTTGAAATTTGGTCAAACGATTGCCTACATTATACTTTAGTGTAGATGAAATCTATTCAAAAAAATATGTTTACTTTTTTTTTATGAAATACTTTGATTGTACAAACCGATATTGTTCGTTGTTACGTATATTAATTACTGGCATATTTTATTTTGATAGACAATAAGCATTGATGACATACAGCAATTCATCTCCGGTGCAGTTTACGAAATGGATGGGGGAATAGCATAAGAGTTTCAGAACCAATTGCCTTAGGTGGTTAGGTGATTTACGCATACGATTTGGAATGAAAAATGGTTTTCAGAAACAGTTTTTTTCATACTAGATACATCTTGAATGCAAAAATTCTCATAGTGTATTTCTGCGCATAGCCATAGTGATAGTAGTAGTGGCAGTTGTAATAATGGTATCACATTCTCGTCGATTCCTCAGAGAAATCTTCCACGTGTTACATCACAGACGATGGGAGTCTCGCCTCTGCCAATTTGATTCACATTGACTTGACTCCTTTCGATAAAACGAAAACGAAAAATACACAGAAATTTACAACCCTACATCGAGTTTATTTATGTTTTCGTGCAAAAAATATGGTATGCAAATAATCCAGGAGTGACGTGTCAGTGAATTGATGTTTTATTCAAAACATCAAGAAATTGAAATTTCCCAGCATTCCACATCCTTTTAATCGCTAATAACAATTACAAGAATGAATCGATTAATTATGCAGATGAATACTTCAGTATCATATTAATTTATAACGCTCCGAGGATTTGAAATTATAATATAATTTGTGTGAAAATGGCAAGAATATCAGTGTCTTTGAAAAAATAATTTATAATCTTGACATTGATAAGAATATCACTTCAGGATAGAATGTTCTGCAAATAACTACGTTTTTATACCGGATTTAAACGATACGATGCTGCGTTGCCTATTTCGATGTACTCGACCGTGAATAAAAGAAAACTGTTGGAAGATTTTCGGAAGAATTCCTCGTGGAATAATTCGTTGAAAAGGATAATTGGATGTTTTGCTATTAAGAAAACGGAGGATGGAGAATCACGCATCGTCACTTTAATCGGCGGGCCGTCGTCTTGTGGTGATATATCAGGTCGACGACGAGGATGACGACAAGGGCGATGTTCCGTAGAAACGACGAGTCTGGTGGCGGGTATAGGATCGAGAGCGAGATGCAGGGTTGTCTCGTGCCGTGTGTATGATATCTATACGTACATACGCTGTTAACGGGCTGCCATTTTCGATAAGCGTGTTGCAACGAGGACGCTGATCGGGTGCGACGTGTAGGCAAGCTGCTCGTAAAGTGTTTAGTTGAGGGGAAGCAGGTGGATGACTCGGTGCGGATGAGGTGGCGAGTAGAGAGAGAGAGACAGAGACTGATTGAGCAAGAGAAAGGAAGAGTGAGAGAGCGAGAGAGAGGAAGAGAGAGAGAGAGAGAGGAAATTGGTAGATACGACATGGGGGAGGTTGGGAGAATCATGCGCTTCGCCGACGAAGTAAGCGTGAAGGCAATAGACTGAGAACCAAAGGACCGAGTAAGCGAGGAAGTGAATATCACTAGGGTAAAGGTTCCGCGTCGGATGAGTTAAACTATACGAGAGCTGACGGTAATAATTGAGTACCGCTCTGTCTAGTTAGCGCCCCATCATCTATCCTTCCTTTTCAGAGTCTTGACACTCGTCACGTTATCAACTCAATAACAGCGCTGCGTGACAAATCCATCTTATTAAGATTCCCAGTATAGACACATTATCGATTGCATTGTGTCAGGAAGAAGAGGGGGCGTCGATTTACTCGAGAGTACATATATGCAGTATGAAGTATGTGTCAGACCTTATCACGCTACTCATGTACGGCGTAAGCGATTTAACTTATAAACTATCCCCAAGTGAGAATATCGCTTTGGCCGACGATGCACAGGTGATGGCAGAAATATCATGTTTTCAAAACACATTGAATTCTTCTTGTGTCAATTATCTGCAAATTCTGTCATAGTTTAAAAATTAGAACTGTTCAAAGTTGAGAAATATTTTCTTCTCTTCTTCTTATGTACTCAGAACTGAGGAATTATCATCCTGTTTTAAAAATGGTTCACCATCACCTTCGAGTGTTGAATGTATTTTGACATGTCACACTTCTTACACGTATCAAATTGTGTGGCCAAGTTTATTGTTCATCGTCTAACGGTATATATTTTTATTTTCCGTCGAAAGAAATTTTGTTGTTCTCGTTGTGAAAAAAATCACTCTGAAAACAAACTTGATAAAAGGGAAAATAATTAATATTAGTTACTCTCTTTGCGAGCTGTAGATATTAGACATAATACTTACCCGTAGTTTATCCATTGACAGATTGCGTACCTGAAAAATGATTCAAAGAAAAAATTTAATTATCAATAATAATTTTGAATTGAATGCAACATACTTACCCTTAAATATAAATTATTAAAGCATTTATTAATTCTTCAACTGGCCGCTAGAGGGCCACGGTGGCTCATGTCGCTTCTCGTTAACGTTGCCTACCCCATCCCAGATATAGGTCGGGAATACAGTCAAGTTCAGGAGAGGTTCCAAGATCGACCACTAGGTGGCGCAGACAAACTACTTTTGAGTACGCACTAAGTTGCCTCGGACACCATAAGTATCCGACAAAATTACGAATTATATTGATCTTTTCCAATAACCGACAAGGCCGTCTTCTAATTTCCGCCGATAACGCTAAGTTTCCCACAAAATCCGACAACGGTTTTCCCCTTATAGCCAGTGCAGCCAGATCGCGCGTAAAACTTACCCCCAATTTGGTATCTTACGCTAGCGTTAGATACCAAAGT
>JABSMR010036824.1:0-23966 GCA_018902295.1 Dusona sp. PSUC_FEM 10030013
ATTTATATTAATTCTAAATAATCTTAATACCTAATTTCCCAATCAATAAAAATTATGATTATTCCAATCGATAATAATCACAATTTTCAAAATAAATCATAAAAAATGATTTTTGTTCGAAAAAAACGTCTCTGTACCCGGAAACCTTACCTTTAAGGTTGACCTGGCATTTTTGGCCACTGTGCCATGGGAAACACTCGCAAATTTCGTGACCATGTGTATTAGTAGTGCAATGTCCTTTGTTGTTACAAGCAGCGCAACCCAGAGGTGCTTGGGAACAGATACGTCCAGGGTAGGCAGGATTTTCCGAAAGATCGGCCCAACCTTCTTTGCACGAGCACTGGTAAGATCCGCGAAGATTGAAACAACCGGCATGCGGTGAACAGTCGTGATGAGGGTCACCATCATGGCTCGAACATTCATCAAAGTCCCGTGCCTCGATCTAAACAATTAAAATAATACTTGACTTTGAATTTAAAAAATTATAAAGTTTGCTACTTTTTTTAGGAAATGGAGTAAATTTGTTTCATCAATAATAATAATTTTATTAAAAATAAAAATAAAACTAAATATAGTCAATGATAACATTATTGGTCTTTTTTTAAGGGTATCGCATTTGACTAACATGTTTTTAGCTAACTGACGATTGCGGTTCTATTTGACTGTTATATTTGAATTAATTGAACAAATTTATTTGTGTCATTTTTCGGGCATAAATATTCCTTACCATTTCAAGATCTCTCGCAGCATAAACTTCGGTACCACCGAGACTGTAATTGCTACCAACGAGATATTTTCGAAGAACATCCTTAAGTCGTGTTTCGTTAGCGTTGTCGGTCAATTGGACGTGAAATTCGACTTGAGTTGGATTCGGCATGAAACCAGCAATGTCGAGACTTCTATAAATGTCCCGAAGATCGCTCTGCATCATCGTACGATCAAGAGCTTCTTTCGTTGGTGCAGCCAATCTTCTGAATGCTGTTGAACTCGTGTCGTTGAGCGCTGCTTCGTAAAATATTGGCTCCCGACCCATTCGCTCGAGCCCAACGCGAATGGTATAGGTGTAGGTCGCTAATTACCAAAAGCATTAATTAGGTGAATTTTTATTGATTTTTTCGTATCTTCTGAATATTCATTATTATTATTATCTAATGATAATTAATCGATTAATTGAAGATCATTTAATAGCTCCTGTTGTTGTTTCTTACTTGTGAAGATTTTTTACCAATTTTTTCTATGGATCACCATTGTGTACTCACGTTTACAAGGACGATCGAGGAACATTCTCGCAAAGCCCGGTCGACAAACGCATCTCGCTTCCGTACCAACGTCCGAGCAGACCTCAGCCTTTGATGCCTTGCATTCGGGTTGGCAATGATTGACTGGAGGTCTCACTGGGGCAACCGGTGCCCCAAGAATTCCGCCTGCAAGTACTCTGTGAATTTCATTCCCAGCTGGCTCTTGTTCGTCTCTAGAAACTTCCTCTTCTCCGTACTCAGCTTCAACCTAAGAAGGCAAATAAATAAGTAAATCTCAGATTCAAAAAACAATAATTTCATTTTTTCCACTTTTTAGTTGAGAACTTACATTTTTTTAACTTTTTAAAGCAATTTACGACATTTTTAAATTTATGAAAGATTATGAATTTTTAGTAGTAGGACAAAGAGAAAAATTGAGGATTTTTCATCCTCAAGTGATAATCAATTTCACGTTTGCTCTTTTCTGCTGACGTCGATGAAAGATATATGATAAGAGTTTAAGGCGACCTATCCGTCATTCAGTCAGTAAAAATCCTACTGCGCATTTATCTCTGACACAGTTGAGTTTTCGAGAAAAATGAGAGTTACACGTTATTCTCCTTGTATTAGAGAATAAGGTGTAATTTTTCTTCTCGAAATATCTAGCGTCCCCGAGAAAAAAGTGAATCTGCTTTTCAGCTCTCTCTCTCTCTTTCGCACTCACGCAACTGATAGAACGCCTTAAATAATTCATGGGAAAAGTTTTCTTGCCTCTTCTGCACCGGCTGCGGGTGGATTCTGGTCGCTCATAACAACAAAGATGGAATCGTTGTCGACAGTATTTTCGTAAGAATTCGGCACTCGCGTCATCGATTGTAAAACCGTAGAAGTCACTACGACACTTGTTGGACGGAGTAAAGTTTCCGTAACCGTTTCGATGATGGTCGAAGTCGTAGTGTGAGTTAACAAAAGGGTTCTGGTGGTTGGTGGTGATCCGAGTACCGAAGTTTCGGTTCTCGTTACGGTCATTGTTCTGAAGTGGGTAACCTGTTAATAAATACACATTTTTATTCATAATGTTCATATGGACTCTTTGAATTTGCATTGAAAACGTAATAAGAAAAAAAAACGCTGGAATTTACAGTTTTGGGCTTCATTTCTACAGTCGCTGTAGTTCCGTTTTTCATGACTTCGTGAATCGTGGTGCCTAAGAATCCCTTCGTTTTTGGTAACTTATCTCGTCTCGGTACAAAAGTATTGGTCTTTCTAGTAGTGGAGCTATGGACCCTGGATGCAAGGGTCGGCTTGTCGTGAGTGCTGCTCTCATTTCTGTGGTATTTGTGCTTGTGAGTGCTGCCAAATCCAGTTCCATCCGCTTTGTTTGTTGGTCGGATCAAGGTTTGAGTAGGCTCGATTTTTATCGAAGGCTCGGTATTTTGACGACTTGGCTCTAAGAAGACCGGATGATCGGGTTTCTTCGTGGGTTTGCGCAGGGGATCGTGAGATGGCTGTCTTGTGGGAATGGGACCAATTCGACTGACCGACGGGCCGATCGTTTCGACATTGTTGATTTGTGGGCTTCTTAGTTTCGTTGGCATTACCAAATTCGATGTTATTATCGTTGTCGGTTGAACTGAGACCCTAAAGGTTATGAAAAAGCGAATAGAAATAGCGATTAATAAGAAATTTTCGAACAATGATTATCTATTTCAACGGAAAACAGATGTTACCTTGAAACTGGTCGCGTTTCGAAGGGTCGAACGGTATAAATGCTAACGTGCTCGAGTCTGTCGGTCTCATGAGGTTTCATTATGTCCGAAACGTCCATGACGATCGGAAGATCAACCGTACCATGAACTATTGGTATTTTTACTTCGATGTCTTGCATTTCTGGTATATGAGAAGGAGGGACTGCTGTTGCAATCTGGATGGATCCAGATACAGCGATTGCTGGTCTAACCGTTGTGATTTCTATGGCAGGTCTCGATGTTTCAATCACCAAAGGTGGAGGCACCATGTCCTAAAAATGAGATAGCAATTTGGAGCTTCGTTTCGAATTTCTGTAATTTTCAAGCCTGCCTCTGTACTAACTTACCTGCGAAAGTATATCGACGAGGAACGGTCTCGGTACCGTAGTTGGTCTTGGACTCGGCGGTACCATTTTTGTACTCGGTGGAGGGAGTGGTGGAACTACAGCTCCAGTTGAGTCCTTCAATGGTATATATTTCGGTGGAGGTCTCAGGTCTGCTTCGTCAGAATTCGAGAATGAGAATCTGTCCTCCTTGGGTCTGGCGGTCGTGGTAATGGCGACAGGAGGTGGAGATAATCCGACAACATCGGTAGGAGGAGACGGAGGCTTCAGGCCATCTTCGCTCGTGTTCTCATCAGAATGTTTGGAACTGTCGTGATTATTCCGCAAAGGCGGCGGCATCATGTTCTGAGATGGTACTCTTAGATTTCCATTGATCCCAGAGCTAGCGGTTTCCTGTTTCTTCGTTTCCGTTGGTTTTTCATAAACTTTGACCTCATGTTTCTTCGAATTCTCGTTGTTGCGATCGGGCGTTGCAAAATTCGTTTGTGAAGCAGTCTCGAGTGTTTCTTGCTTTTGTTTCTTATTTTTTTGACCATTTGCGGTGATGAGCATACTAGGTGGTCTCTCTGTCTGCGTTTTACTATCTTTTTCCTCGCCCATTGCCTCGACGGGTAGCGAGAATTGTATTTTCGGTTTATCATTGCTGATATCCGGTCTTTTCGAGTGCGAAGTTATTGTTATCGGTCCTGGGACTCGAGGTCTTGGTTTGGTGAGAATATGAGGATAAGCTGGATGAACTCTGGTACCAGAAGTCTGCTTTCTGTTTGGTGTTTGGTCGGTTCTGTCATTTGAGTTGAGTCCTTCGTCGTTAGATGGGAAGTAAGAGCTCGCTTGACTCGTTTGATCATTCGTTTCATTACGTCTTTCGTAACGATTGTTATTCCCTTTAACATTTATGGAATCATCACGATGTTCGTTTCGAGGTGGGCTCTGCGCCGGCGGTTTCCCTGACACTTGTGAATTTTTTGACCACTCATGAAGCGAGGAATAACTATTTTCTTGATTATTCTGCGACTTTTCCGACTGTCCGTGAGATTCTTCGAAGACAGTGACTGGATGATTGTGGGATTGATTTTCGTTTGCAATTGGACGATTTCTGTTTTTATCCGTTTTTATAGCATCGTTTTCCGGTCGTGGACGAGATACTGGTCTGCTATCTGGTCTCGTGTTGCTGTGAGGTCTTGAGAATGGCCTTCCGGGACGTTCCTTTGAGCTACTGAAATGTGGTATAATCGCTGGTGGTGTCAGATCTATCGTATCGTCGTGATCATACGGCCTGAAGCCCAGCCTCTGTTCCTGACTGGGCTTTTTGCTTGCGTGATGAGAGAAAGGAACTCCCTGAATGACCTCGTAATCCGGACGATCATTTCCGTCGTCATGTTGGTCGTGAGGCCTGTCATGGTTGATCTGATCGTAAGTTCCATAGGGCTTACCTTGAACAATTGGGTTTCCGTGAGATTCATCATTGTGCGATGCTGGGCCATGCTCGTAGTTCGGACGATGACCGATGTTCGAAGGATTTTTCTTTTCATTTTCGTAGCTAATGGTCTGTTGAGTATCTAGGGGCTTTCCAACAACGGTATTGACTGATCCTACAGTGTCATAAGTACTTGAAGTATGCACTTTAACTACCTCTTCTCCCTCTGTCGACACGCTGGGCGATGACAATGCTTGATCGTCGCTTATCTCCACATCTTGTTTGTCAATATGATCATGATTTTCTTGGTGATCATACGGGGAATCATTTTGTAACACCACACTTTCCGAAGCATCGCTGACTGAATCATCAGCTGCTGTCCTTTCTGTTTGAGTATCTACTTTCCACGGAACTTTGTGATCATCATCGGGATGTGGCAAAATTTCGCCGAAGCTTTGAATCTCCGGTTTTATTGTAGGCAATTGTGGATAATATTTCGTGTCTATTGGTTTGATTTTCGGGTCATTAGATGGATTGTAATATCCGATTGCACCGGTAGGTACAATTTCCGATGGACCGTTGTTGATTTCGTGTCCTACATTGAAGGGTCGCAGAATCGGCTGTTTAGGGGATGAGAGTGGCCTTACTTGAGTGCCAGGTTTTTTTGATGTTTCATGGGACGCTGGAGAGTTCCAGTGAGGGTTAGCAGAAAAATGACCCGATCCGAGAGGGTGTGGCCTCGACGATGTCAGTGGATATTGCGGTTTACGGCTTGGGTGGTATCCTGGCCCTTCGAAAACAGGGTAACTGTGGGAAACTGGTGGATGAGGTCTGATCGATGGCCTTTCCTGACGACGGTCTGGGCGACCTATTGGTGGATTCCGGTGAGGCTTTCTGTCGAATTTCCAATTCAGTTTCATGTCGTTTCCTCCTTCGTTACCAGGCTTTCCCTCCAGGTATATGTATTGATGAGAAGTGTCCGTTGGTCCTGATATAACCTCGCTTCTTCGTGGCGGTGACTGCTCGGTTGGTCTTGGATATTTGTTTGAGTAATCTCGCCGAGGTGGCTCGTGAGATTCCTGATATCCGTGGGAGACAGCCTGAGGTCGAACATTAACGCTTTCGGGTCGATGATGAACGAGAATTTCCGTATGTACGTGGCCCTGACCATTCGATTGACTGTGACTGTCGGGGCGTTGAATCAGCAATACTTCCGACGGTCTTTTGTCGTGCCTCGTAATTTCCGAATTGTCCTGAGGTCTTCCCAAATTGAACTGATTCTGAGAATGAGTCTCCGAATTTGTTTGAGCATGATCGCGATTGTTCGACTGTTGCGGCAGCGGCTTGAAATTTATTGGTGGAGCCGGTGGTAACATGTAATCAGCTGGATTATTCTGGATCTGCAGAGATAACATTTGCTATTAGCATTAAGCCAAAATGAAAGACGAAACAGCTGATTTCGATAGGTTAAAATATCACGCCCAAGTTTTCTCCTAACCGTGCAGTTTTTACACCAATAACGAAATACACTCTGTTCGTCTTTTAACAGAGCCGAATCTTTTCTTTTTCAAAAATATCTTTTTTTTTAGGCTAAAACTTGAATTGTGAAAATCACCTATTACTTTTGAACTCATAGTGTTTTAGTTGATGTATTATTTCATTTTAACAAGTACAAGTGACAAGTAGTATTACGTTCTTCGAATAAAAATAAATTGAAACTAGATCATCGTCTACAGTTGAAAATAGACAATCATTGTCTTGAAACAACAGACCTTTTCAACACCGACAAATCCCGGACCAACTTCGGGCTCTGGATAGGGAGAAGGATCATCGAAGTACTGTCCACTTATGTGAGGCTCGCTGGTGTCGCCAAATATCAAAGCCTGTGTTCCACCCTGAGGTATAACAACATTGGCGACTTGGCTAGGTTGAATATTTACGAGCAAAGGTTGACCCGTGGAACGATCGATTACGTGCGGCACTTGATGGATTATTGGCTCCGAAGGGCGAGGTTTGTTTTCGGAACTTTCCAGCATCACATTTGTTTCTGTCGGTACGGGATCTTTTTGAGCCCAAGGATGGCGGTTCTGTCCCTCCGTCTGGGCGCGATTCGGCCATACTTTATTTTCTTGCGGAGTCTCAGTTTGAATCTAGACAAACCGTGAAAATTTATTTTATTCAAATTAAGTTAATGGATGTGCCACTAAATAGTGATGTTATTTGAGGAACATTAGGAATTTACCCCATCGTATTTTGGTGGTAGAGATGAACTTAGTGGATCCTTCGCGCTCCAGGGTCTTCTGTATCGATCCCTGTTCCATTCCACATCCTTTGAATTGATATTTGGATTTGCGTATTGTTCCACATTAGGTCTACTTGGTGGTATCAAAAGCGGATCATTTTCCAAATGATCCGGCTTATTTCCTGCCTGTCTTACGGGCGATCCAGGTTTTATGTGTGGGGGTCTCTTCTGTAGGGATGGGCCCTGGGAAGACGTAGGAAACACCGATGATCCTGGAATTTTCAAGTGCTTCTCGTACACTTGATGCGCCGACAGTATTTGAATCTGAGTATTGCGATGGCTCTGAATTGAGGATTGTGCCTGCAAGTCAGTTTCGTCATCCCGTATGACTTCAAGAACGGGATGTACCGGTATATTGGGTACGGGAATTGGTGGTGGTTTCATGCCAATATTCTCTTCGACTTTTGAGTTTGGTGGCCGGGGACCTAGTTTTCCGGGTTTACCGATAATCACATCGCTGTTGGCGGTTATGATCTCACCTGGAGAGATCGGTATGCCGTCGGCGAGGCTAGCGGCCACTTTGTGTCGAGTTTCGGGTATGTAATTGGGACCAGGATTCGCCAGCTGGGCAACTGAAATTTCATAACGTTTCCAATGAAATAACGAATTTTCGTAAATGATCCATTTTTATTATAGAATAATATGAGCTTCAAGAATTTACCGATGTTTTGACTCTCTGCTGCTTCGATATCTCCATCAGCGAAATCCGCTACGGGAATGTAAATCGGTGATCTTTGAGTGGTAACTTCTTGTGCCACAATCGGCGCTACCGTGTCATTCCTTCGAGTTGCCGTAGATTTTGATTGCAATAAACCGGCCATCCCTGCCATCGCTGTGATGACTGGTCCCAGTGCTGATAAACTGTTGATCCCTAAAGAGCCCAAACTTAGCAAATTGCTCACTTGCAGATCACCCCCGCTTCCTGCTGTTGTCGATGGTCTTTTGTTCTCGATATCTTCCGACGAAGAAGTAGAGTTGTTTTCCTGCAAATTATTCAAAATAAAACCATCAAAATTGTATTGGATCACAACATGAATGGATGAGAAGTGAATATCTGAATAATACTACGCCCAGGGGAGTGGGGGAGAGCAGGTCAAGGCGTAATGAAAGTTGTAAAAACTCCCACATTTGTGTTTTTCCTGTGATACTCACAGAATCGTTAGGCATGGCTGGTTGTTCTGCAGCTATCTGTGCTTCACTTCCGTTTGCCTCCGCTGGTGGATTGGTCAATGAAGATTCAGGAGTACTTTCGGGAATCTTATCACTGGCTTCAAGTTCAGGCAAAATCGTTGGGGTAGAAATGGAACTGCTTGTAATTGTAGGATCGATTTGGTCCTCTTCATCAAAGAATATTATCGTTGAACCAGTAACTACATTTTTCACTGAATCCGAGTGATGTGCGGTAGTCAAAAGGGCGTTCATGTAACCGGCGTCAAGTAAACTAGGTGCAATTGATTCTGTTACCACGTTTTCTACAATGTGCGATCTTGATGATATTGTAGTTGAAGTTTCGCCATCTGCGCCAGCCTAAAGACATGTTTTGGTGTTTAATTGTTTAGTAATTTATGTGTTAATTGTATTCAGCCACATGAGCTCGTACAATCCTGAGCAAAATGAACGTTTAGATTTTAACATTAATTTTTGCAGAATTTATTGATAACGCAAATTACCTGTAGCAATGTGGTGAAGTACGTGAAGGTCGTCAAATATGTTTTGGTAGCAAATATTTGAATGGGTTCCGGAGTTGGTGTAACTGAAACCGATTTCAAAGCGGTCTTCTTTGCAGGTACTTTTTCCAGCACGACGTCCGTTGAAGTTGCAATATTCGTGTGAATAACCGTGCTGCCCTTTTCCAAATACGTGTTCAGATACGTGTAAGTGATAAAATAGGTTTTCGTGATGTCGGTCATGGACTCGTCCATTTTATCAAGAGCTGTCAATGTTGTAGCAACGCTCGTAGGCCTTGGCGGAGGCGGCGCTGATTCTGTGATTATGAGCTGAAAATATATTTTATCATTTCAGAATTTCAGTATACAAAACAAGTGATATATGTCATGATAAAATTTCGACTTTGTGTTTATTTATTCCCGAATTATTTATTAATGTGCAACTGACCTGCGTGATTGTATCACTGCTGGTCTCGATTCTCGTTCTTCCATCCTCTATAAAAGTTTTCTCAAGTAGTCTTGTACTCAAATAAGTATTCGTTTCTGGTTGAGTAGCTTCCGAGGGTTCTAGCATATCCAAATAATGTTGTGGTGCGGTGACCGTGTTTGTGATAACTTTCATGCTACTACCAAGTGCGTTATTCACATCAGGATGATCGGTGTTTAGGGTCAAATACGTGTAGGTCGTTTTGAACACTTCGGTGCGTAAAGTCGGTGATGCTTTGAGAGTCACACTCGCAGATTCGGTCCCGGTTTTACGATGCCGTTCTTCGGTAGCTGTATTTGCCACGACCTTGACAATAATTTGCGAGGCTTTAGCATTGTAAAAATGTTTCCTTCGTTTGTTAATGACGAAGAGCTGGTTGTGTTAGATTTTAAGATTTATGGTTTTGCTAATTTCTTTTGTTCAAATATATGCAATTTTTTCAATGGAAAAGAACTTGGTGTGTTCGTCTACTTGTTGTGTAGTCACCTGTTGATCAGTGGACACGATCGTAGCACCGTCCTTGGTAATCGTGTTGAGATAAGTGAAGGTGGTTGTACACGTTTTTGTAACGAATTCATTGGGATCATCCTGTGGCATGAGCATGACCATGGCATCGGAAAGTGTCAAGGTTGGTTGAGGATTGGAATTTTCCCATCTTAGAGCGGGGGTCGGTCCAGCGACAATGACCTCTACTCCGTTTGACATGATCCTCGTTGCGAGATTAAATCTTCGACCTTCTTCCTCTTCTTTGCCCTCGGACTCTGTCATCGGCAGTGTAAGATTTAAAAACGAAACACAAGTTTGGTCCGGTTGCCAGAATGGTTATACCAGCTTCGTAAAACGTTTATAATATTCGAGGACTAATCATTAAATGTATATCATAGAGATCAGGGCAATTTCATTGTTCATAAAAATTGCTACATACATTTATATACATCGTACAAAATCTGTAATGGCGGCAATAACAATAACAAATTTACAGTATATACATTGGCACACAAGTTTATTTTTGTCATCCCAGAGATAGGAATAAAATTAATTTACACGTAGTATACCACAGGCCAATTGAGAAAAGAATTTGAAAGATTTTGTACAGTCGCGTGTGTAGGTGTTTTTACGATAAAGGAATATGGAAATACTTCAGAGAGTAAAATAGTTTTCTCTCAGTGGAGCTTTACATCATTTATGGTTTTATGAAACGTTACTATAGCGGATAAAAATAATGAAATTTTCGGCCCCATTTTTATATATAATTGAGCAAATTCGTAAAACCATAAATAAATCGAAGCTTTAGTCATCGACAGGTCTTTTTACTCCAGGAGAATTTCCTATCCCCTGGGGTTGGGAAGGAATAGATAAATTTAGAAAAGATATGAATACAAAGAAGATGTTACGCGGGGAAGTAAACGCATTGGGAAGAAATTTATTTTCAGAGTCAATGGCTACTCTTAAAATAAGATTATTTTTTATGGTGAATCCATTATCCTTAACACATCGTTTATTTGGTAACCAAACAGATTTTAGACTTTTTGTGGCATGTTTTCTTTTCCGTTTGAACTGAACAATCAAGTGTTATGAGTCCGAATAAAGATGGCGGATAATCGATTCACCGGACGAAGAACGTCAACCGGTCGATGGGATTGTGTTACTCACCGGCAACGGATACTGGACTATACACAGGTGCAACAACAACATTGTTGTGTGCTGACGACTCCAGGGTTGGGGAGATGGTCACCGTCACGGGCACCGTTAGCGTCAGTGTCGTAACACGGGGTCTCACTGTCGTCGATGAAGTAACCTCACTTTCAAGTCCGTTAAGTTTTGTCACCACATAAGTATATGTCCGTAATTTCGTTGAAGTTACAACAGTCTCAGTGTAATAAACGCTTGTGCTCAATTCTGGTGTTGGAACAACATTATCGTAATTTGTAAGTTTAGGTTCGTTAGTATCGATCGATTTCGAGGGCAATATTTGTGGAAAGTCGGGACGCGAGAGGGACAAATATAATTCATCGGCAAGACCAGCTTCGATGTCTTCCGTTGTTGGTGAAGCGTAGCTCGTAGTCACGGACGCCATTAAAACTGAATCGTCACTATTTTTATTTTCGAATGTCATCGTTGATTGATCTTCTAGAGGAATCACACTCGGTACATCGGAATCGATTGCCCCAAAGTGTTTTCTCTCAGAGGTGTTTTCAGTCGTTTTTACACGCGGAGTCCAGGTTGAACTCGGTCGAATATTGAAAGTATTGAAGACAAGCTCTGAGGAACTTTCTAATGATTTTTCATAGGATTCCAAAGGTACTACGCTGAGATCCTCTTCGGTGACTTCAATCGGTTGTACTGAGGCGGGAATTTCCGCTTCGGTTACCGGGGATTCGGAAGTTGATTCCGAATTAGCTGATTCAACGATCGATGGCTCGGTAAGACCTATGGGAGTTATTGAATCCGGGGATGCTTCGGGAATTACTGTTACATCCGAGACTACGGACTTATTTAAATTAGTATCAAATTTTTCTTCTTCGATAGTTATCGTCAATGGTTTCTCTATAGTTGCAGGAGTTCTGTTCCCAACACTCTCCTCTATATAAATCGTCACTGCATTCTCTGTAGTTTCAGGAGTTATGTCCTTGACGCTCTCCTCGTTGTCAATCGTCACTGCGTTCACTGTAGTTTCAGGAGTTATATTCTTGATGCTCACCCTATTATCAATCGTCACTGGGTTCTCTGTAGTTTCAGGATATGATGTGTATTCGGTGTTGTTTGAATCCACTTCCGTCGTCGAGTCATCGATCATTCCATCTTGCACCGTTGTGGACTCCGTTTGACCATTGATTTCATCGCCGCCAGTAACGGCTAAGGGCGTTTCGGTATTTTCTTCCCATTGATCATTCATTTTTTCCGTGATTGCTTCGGTAGATTCAGTTAAAGATTCCGGTACGTTTGTTACAACCTCTGCTGTCGTTGTTTCCGGGGAATCCTTGATAGAAGCTTCCGAACTGTTCTCATCGAAGGTGGTTAATTGAGGCTCTTCGGTTGGGACTGATTCTTCTTCTGAGAGTCCAGTTGTCGTTTCGTAATAGTCACCATCCTCTTCCTCAAATTCATTTTTTTCGTCTTCCTCGTCGTAAGAATCCGACGCGGGAAAGAAGAAGTTATCAGTTATGATGACTGGTTCATCTTCAACCTTAGCCGGTTCTTCGGGAACAGGCAGATCGAGTTTCGCCGGTTCTTCGGGAACATTGAGATCGAATTTCGCCGGTTCTTCTCCATCGTCATCCTCAAAATCATTTTGGGGATTGCTGTCAATGTCATTAGGACTGTCTTCCAAATTTGGTGTTTTTTCCGAGTTGTCGATAATTTTCACTTCTTCATCAACCTCAGTAACTGGAAGTTCTTCTTCATCCGAAACTTCGGCATCGTCGTCTTCGTCCGAAGTCGAGGGAGCGCTATAAAAGCCAGTTGTGATGATGGCGAAAGTAGGTGTAGGTCGTACGATCGGACGAACGGTGACTAATTTCTTTCTCGTGACTCTGGGTCTTTGAAACGTTTCGTGGATTGTTGTTGGCCGAATCTTGCGTCTCCGGGTTACAGTGACCCTGTGACGAATCGTGCCAGCCGGTAGCAAAGTTTCTTCATCTCGATAGTCTTCGGGGATCGTTAAAAATTGGTTCGCAGGACCACGTGGTCGTACTCTCGTTACAACGATTCTTCGCGCAGTCGGTGAAGAGATGACGGCTGGTGGAGCTGGTTTGACGTACGTTGCGAGCGGCCTACGCCTTACTACTGTGTACTTATGCTGTCTTTCGGTCTTATTTCGTATCACGGGTACTCGAACACGAACGACCTTTCTTGGCGTTGGCTCGGTGTCTGGTTGCCAGGAGGGCCGTGAATATTCATAGTCATTGTTGCCGTAGCCAAGTTCGTACTCATCTTCCTCAATGCGTTTCCTCCGGTGATCGATATCGCGCGTTTTTTTCTGACCAAAAACCTCGAAGAGTGCGCCAAGAGATTCATCTGAAATGACGATTCCGCCTTGTCTCTTCATCCTTTTGTTTTTTGTTTATTTTTCATGTTTATGCGTGTGTGTTTGTGTGTACGGATTTCTTTTTTAAATTGTATTTCTTATTTGGATGATAGAGATGCGACCGTATCAACCACCCGGAGGCTCCTTTCCGTGACCAAGCTTAGTGCAGCGATAAAGCGTTTTTCATTTTATTCTTTGCCCATTCGTTCGTATTCAGTCTTTGTTTTTTCGTTTCGTCGCCAGTACCGAGTTACATTCGGTTAAGGTCAAATGAGTCAAGGTTGTTTTTTTTCTATTCACGTCATCAGCATATTGCTTCGACAATTGTTTTTAATTTGAAAAATATTGGATTTCCATGCCGTCAATGAGACTCCAACGACGCGCGAAGAAATTTATTATATCGTCGTGTGGGCGCGCGCGTGCGGCGGCTTTCAAGTTCTCGAGGCTGTTAGTGCAAGAGGAAGTTTTCCAGAATTTCGGGAATGCTGATCGTGGAAGAGATAAGTTCCGTAAAGGAAAATAGTAAAGGGAGGAGCTAGTGGGATGCTTCAAGTGTGTTGATAAACTTTATAAGAGACTTTTGTGTGGTCTTTGTGAACATTGACTTTGACCGGAAGCTGAAGATCATCATGTACAGAAGAGACGTTAAATATAAATATATATATATATCGCTAACGCGGGACGCCATCAACAATACGAGAGCACTAAGTAACATAGCGTGAGCGTCTTGCGATATCTTGTATCGTAGGTACTCACATTTTCTATTACGTTCTTTTATTATTTATTAAAGACGTTTAAAAAATGTATATAAAAAACTAGAATCTGACTCCATCAGCTTCGGTAGTCAAGTGACAGGATGAAAGACTCAATTAATAGGAGAATATAATGGAAAGAGAGGGCATAGGTGATTAAAAAAAACATATTCGAGGCAGGGGAATTATTGGACACGTTGATTTTTTTGTTGTTTTGTTTTTTGACGGGGAATTGTTATGGAAAGTATATTATGAGCGGATAATCAGGCGTGGATAGACGTGGAGATATGCCGTCCTACGTCACCCACTACGCTCTCGAGACTTTGAGTCGGCGAGTGTGCGTTAACGAGCTCCTCGCTTCCGACGAGGTGTGATAGATTTTCGGGTGCCGCATGAAGTGAAGGCACCGCTGACGCTTGAACTTCGTGATCGTCTCTGCGTCTTCTCGAAAACGTCGCGTCTTCGCCTATTTTAACGGTTGAAAGAACAGTACTAAATTCACCGGGCCTTCTGCCAGAAACGTAGAGTGTGACGACACTGGATTCGGCAGGAACGACTCTCTCAGCTTTTTTATGTTCGTTATACTGGTTACTCGTCCGTACTCGTGATCTTGCTGGTTTCTGAACGGGAATCTCTTCATCGGAGTCGTCGTAGTTGTTTGGTTTGTAGTCAAAATCAGCTGGTTGATGACGTCTTTCTACTTCACCTGGCAACGTGTTGCTCTGGGTCAGCAGAGGTGCTGCGGCGAATAACGGGTCTAAAAGTGGATGTTGAGCTTGTTGCTGTTGGGGTTGTTGTAGAAGCATAAGAAGTGAGTTGAGACCAGCCGCGGGCAATGCAGCAGTCGGTGTAACAACAACTGTGTCAGTGATAAATTCCGTTGCCGTTACAACATTTATGGACGAATCTATTAGAGTTGTCAGAATTTCTTTACCCCGGAAGGTCAGAGGAATCACCGTACTCTGATGTTTCGTAATTGTTGTTACGTAAGAAGTTGTACGGGTATTATACTGCGTTGTTGGTGTTCCTTGCGGCTGAGCACCACCAAGCAGTGGATTCTGTTGATTCAACTGACCTAGCAACAATTGCGATAGTAGAATATTTGCAAGTGGTCCGTTATCATTAGACAATGAGGGTTGTACAGTGGAGACGACATTTTCTACCGACCAGACGGTGCTGGGTATGATTATCGATTGGGAAGCTCGACGACCTCCTAGACTTGTCAGGGTATGAGAGACTCTAGTCGTTGAAGTGTCATGCAAGAGGAATCTCGTTATCTCCACTTGACCTTGAGCATTTGAACCTGTAGATTGGCTAACTATAACCACTAATGGACGCCCATTTCCACCCACAACAGTTTTGTACTGATCTGGACCCAGTACTTCTGTGCTGGGTTGTGCGGTAACTATGTTTTTCTGTTCGGTTATCCCATTATTCACCACTGGTATTGTGACTTCCGTCGGCACATAGTGAGTTACCGTTATAGTTCCATCATTGGCTTTGTGAAAGAATGGTGATTCTCTAATGTCCTCATGCGATCCACGTCCTCTCTGCAACGGCCGTCTGCTGCTGTTTCTGCCCGATGATCTTGATGATGATCTTGTAGACGAGCGACGGTTGTTCGTTGGCGATTCCGTAGATCGCGATGAACCGCCTTTTACTCTGGGTCGTACTCTTAATCCACTCTCCTGCTTTCCAGTTGATCTGTTCCTCGAGCTAGATGTAGGCGGTCTTTTGTAAGTTAGCCTCGAGGAACTGTCTTTCTCCCGCAAGGTAAATTGTCTACCCGAGCTTGATGTTGGACTCGGCTTGACTCTTGGGTTCGGTCTAACACGAGGCTTTACCAATAACTCTCCAGATTCTGAAGATATTTTTTCTGCACTTGTCCTAGGCGAATTTACACTTGGCCTAGTTGACGCGAGGGATCTACCTCGAACACTATATCTTGATGATTGTTTGGCAGGTGCGACTGATTTATTGCCTTCCTCTCTACTCGTTGAAACATCCGTGTCAGATCTATCTTCAGCTTTTACACCACTAGAGGTCGGTTTTCGAAAACGGCTGGTCAAGGAACGAAGTTGACTTGCTTGACGTCTGACTCTTCTGCCTCTTCGGTATGAACCGAAAGGCCGTATGCTCACGGATGCACCGGCAGCTTTGCCTTGACGTCGATTGATCGTGTACTTGGTTGTCGTGGCTGCATCTTCGGAACCCTCGTAATCATTATCAGCGATCTCTTCAACTGGGTCATCCTCGAAATTTTCTTCATCTTCGCCCTCGAATTCTTCATTGTTTTCGACAGGTTCATCAATCGGGTCAGGGTTTAATTTTTTGTTTAGAAGCCCGCGTGGTGGAAAGAGCTGACCACCCTGACGTGACCGTGACACTGTTGAAGGGGTTGGGCGAGGTCCACCACGAGCAGAACCACGGTTTGGAGCTGTTGGTACAGTACTTTGTCTCGCTAGATTTCGCGACCGTCCAGCAGGCGTAGCGATAGGTACTCTTGGGGTTACTACCGCTCTTTGTCCGGCTGACAGGTTTAGGGGTCTGCGGAATCGGAGAAGAGGATTGGTAGAGCGTCTGGACGATTCAGTCGTTGTTTGGAACGGTGTAGTTTCTGGTTCCGTACTTTCCTCGTATTCGGTATGAGGTGTTTCTTCAGTAGTCAAAGTAGTTGTACTGAATTCGTTTGCCTCGTCATCCTGATCTTCTTGTCGGACAGTAGGTTGTATCTTATTTAATGTAGACGACGGACGGATTCCAGGTCGGAACCTCGATGATGCCCCGGGATAGATAGAACTTGATCCGCGAGGCCCTGGTCTAATGGAAGAACCTCTGATACTACTAGGCCCCCTCCTATTAGCGGGGAAGGTAGAGGACGGTGAAATTCTGGATGTTGCACCTCGTCCTCGAGAACTTCCGGCTGGAAAACCAGAACTTGAGGATGGAGTCAATGTTGAAGAAGCTCTTCCTCTACCTGAGAATCGCCGGGAACCCGAAGAGCTTAATGTCGATGAGTAAGGTCCAATAGGCGAACTAACTCTGCCTCTTGTTGAAGCGAATCTATTTCCTTTACCAGCTAATGTAGCGGTTATCGTTGGCGTTATGTCGGTTCTGGTGATAGTAGTTGCAGCTTGGGCACCTTTGCGTTTAGGATTGAAAGTCGGTCGACTACGTGAAAGGAAAGGACGAATGACTGGTGTAAAAGTTCGTTTTCGACTTGAGAACGTGAGCCTGGATTTTTTGCGTGACTTTTGACCGTCTTCATCCTCTTCGTCCTCTTCCCCGTCCTCGTCTTCCTCATTCTGGTCAGAGGAATCATCTTCTTCGTTGTCGTTCGATTCAGTTGTTACTTCTTCTGACAAAGATGACTCAATTACTGCAGGAGACGGTGAAATTTCCGGAATCCCTGTTGCAACACTCGGTGGTAAAGTCGAAGTTGGTGAAATACCAGTCGTTGGTGTGGATCCAACGAAACTCGACGTGCTTTCAATAATCTGTGCATATCTGCCGTCGATACTGGTGCCGATGACTCTTGATTGGTAGAACGTTGTTACATCATTGTTTTCTATGTGACCCTGAATCAATCTAACTAATCCTGTTCTATGACCGTGCACTGGTGCAACAGTTGCTTTTTTCTCATTATCTATCTTTGTACTTGATGTACTTTCGATTACTTTAGCGTAGAGACCATCGATCAATGTGCCAATCTGTTTTGTCGTGAAGTAAACAGTAGTAACCTCATCGGCATCAACGATGCTGCCCTTATTGAGTAAAAGAATTCCCGTTGGGAGAACTGGGGTAGCGGAACTTGATAGCGAAGGCGTCTCGAGTCTTGAAGTACTTTCGACAACTTGAGCATAGAGCCCATCGATATAAGTTCCATAAATGTCGGTTGCAAAATGGGTTGTTGTGTCATCAGCAACTTTGCTAGACCGAATTGTCGAGATCAATCCAGTTTTTGGACCTTCCACATTCTTGGAAGTAGGTTGTACATTTTCGATCACTTTTGATTTGGGCTTTTCGTCGACATTAAGAGTCTGGACTGCTATGTCACCGCCTTTGATTGCTCTTCCGGTAGGCTGTGCCACAGTGGTTTCTGGCAGTGCTACACTAGTTATGGTTTCCAGCCTGCTGTTGAGAATGGTTTCGTTTCCAATGTAAGACGTCGTGAAATACGTAAATGTTGTATAAAACGTTGTTGGTTCTGGTGAGATTGTGGATGTGTCGACCTTATCAGATTCCGGTAGAGTTATAATATCCTTAGGCGTGACTGGGCCTATTTTTTCGGTAGTCAACTTTTCGTGGAGAATTTCGGAAAGTGTAACTTCGTTGTCGGCAACAACTTTGGGCTCATTAGGGATTTCAGTATTTTCGACGTTTGCTGATAATGGTTCATCTGGTCGATATGTCATAATAACGCCTAGCTCGAGAGTTGGTGTTGGAGAAACACCTGGTGTCACTACGTTGCTGACTGTTTCTTCCCTGCTTGTCGTCACTGTATCGCCTCCTTTGTAGAAGGTCGTCCAGTAAGTGAACGTGGTGAAGTATGTGACTGGAAGAGTGTTGGTTTCGACAGGTACCACAGCAGTGGGTCGGATCGTTTCCGTGACGACATTGGTTACGGTGTCTAAACGACTCACTACATTTGTCGCATCTCCTTTGTACATCGTTGTGAAGTATGTGAAGGTTGTATAACTTGTTTGCAGTAAAAGAGTTGGTGCTGATTCTACATCGTGATGATTCGATTCCGATAACTCCTGATCCTCGGGTACGGCATTTCGCTTGTCCATTACACCGAGGACGGTACCGCCTCCGGAACTAGAAGATGAGATCACATCAGTGATCATTGATCCAATGACTTCGCCGTCAACCGGCGGATTTGGTGTAACCTGGGCGTTTGGTCCGAAGTCTATGAAAGTCTTTTCAGTGACGTACCTCTCATCATAAGTTGTAAGATCATCATCAGACATTGATTCAGTTGTAAAATCATTGATCGTTGTTTCTAATGCGGTGGGTGCTTCGTGATGATTTTCTTCTTGAACTTTCTTCGCTAGTTGCAGTGCTTCTTCCTGAGACTTCTGTCTCTGGATAGCTTCCAAATAAGCTAATATCTCCGGAGGAGGTGCTGGCTTATCGACGGGATCGGATTTGGGTGTTGTAACCGAACTGGGCTCAACGGAAACTGGAACAACTTCTGTAGGTTGAATTCTTTCGGTAACGACGTTTGTAAAGATTTCAGTTCTCGTCTCAATTTCAGTCTCATCATCCACAAGGATGGTTGTAAAGTACGTATAAGTTGTAAAGTACGTCTTTACCTGACCTTTTGGAACTTCCGTAGCCATGCTTGGTGTAGGGCTTGGTTCTAAATTTGTGAAAGAGTTCTCCTCGTCGTCGAAGGTTGTAGAGTCTGTCGAATCGTCGATCGTTGTTTCTTGATCTTGAATCGTAGTTAACATATTATCGGTAGTTTCGTCGAGTGTAGTTCCTGTAGCTTCCGTTGTGAATGTTTCCTGCTCTTCAGAAACCCTCCCTGGCTGTAGACTAACCGTTGGCAAGTTCATCATTGTTACACTTGTCGCTAATATCACCACGGATTCATCCCGGTCGAACAAACCAGCTACGCCTTCCGAAATTCCGTTCGGCCCAACTGTTTGTGTCACCACATTTGTTTCTACAACTTCTCTACTTGATATACTTGAGGTGCTCTCTTGGAAGAACGTTGTCAGATATGTATATGTTGTATATAAAGTTTTAAAGATCAACTCTATCTCTTCGTCCTGTTTCGTTGTTTGTTCTTCTTCAGGTTCTTCCGTAGTTGTAATGGTTCTCGGGGTTGTAGGTTCCCTTTCGTCGCTCTTTTCTTCATTCAGTATCGTTGATTGGCTCGGTTCCACCGTAGCACTTGGCAGAATCAATTCCGTCAAGTAAGTAACTTCAGACGAGACAACCTCGCGTGATTTCACAGAAGTCGTAGTGCGGTCACCATCTGGTACGAAGAATGTCGTGAAGTACGTGAATGTTTTGTATTCGGTCGACGGTAGTAGTCTGGTGGCAAACGAAACTTGCTCGTCATTGTTCTTATTGTTTGAATCCTCAGCGAAATTGTTCTTTGGTGAAGATCCCTTGACGCTGCGACCTTGTGGATCACCGGTTGCAATGTCATTTGTGATTTCACTATCAATGTTTGATTCTTCGTTATTAGGAGATTCAGTGGTCGTACTGAGACGTTTTTTCGCATTGGCCAGTATGTCTTTCAGCGTTGTGAATATACTTTCCGTGGTCTCTCTGTAAGGTGTGGTAATTTCATTGACTTGTGATGTAATTTTTTTTGCTTTTGTTGTTGGTTTCGGGGTTGTTGATTTTGGCATTTGAGGAGTGGTTTCTACGGTAAGTTCCTCGGGTTCAGTATCCGTAGATGAATAATCCAGGGTTGTATCTTGAGAATTATACGACACGCTGGCTTCATCAGGGAAGAAATAAACATTCGAGGACGTGTGTATGACTTGGGCGTAATTCGTACCGATGTAAGTTCCATAAATAAGGCTCTTGTAAATCGTCGTAGTTCCATCAAGAGCCGTTGTGGAATCAAGGACTTTCAGTAAACCCGTAGGTTTAGTTGATTCATTTTCGGTCAGTGAAACAGAAATGGGTGTGGTAACTTTGGATGAAGATTCACTCTCCAATTCACTCGGTCTGCTCGGTTGAAGATCATCGTAATTTTCGCTCGTGGATTCACTTCGTCCTCCGTTGATAGCATCTAAAAGTTGATCTCTGGGCTGCTTCTGAACGGGTTTGGATGTTTCACCGTGCGAATGGACAACGCTGGTAGGTTGTATGAGAATGCCGATTCCATCATCGGGGCGCAGAGTGGCATCTCCTTTGATGGTCGTTGCTGCACGTCCAACGGGTGCGGGTGACGTACTAGGTGAGAATACGATTACCGTATCCCCGACTATCGTTGTGAAATCAGCAAATCCGTGGTACGTCACGGTTGCCAGAGCTTTTGATTCGATCTTTTTTGGTGTGGTTACGCGAGAATTTGGTTGTTTGAAAATTTTGGGGACTCTGGGTCTGAAGCTACGCGGGGATTCATCCTCGACGTTGTCTAAAGGTCCATTGGCCAAACCGTAATCCTGTTTCACGGTGTAAGTTGGTAAGTTCTCGGCTGCTCGTACTTTAGCCGGTTTGAATCTATGATTATCGACGATGTTGAGTTCGCGCTTATTAAATATGTCATTTTCTCGTTCTGAGGGCAAATTCCCTTCGGAATCCGAAATATTTTCTTCGCCATCGTTCGAATGATCAGTTCCGTCGTTATTATAGTTATTCCCAGCCAAAAGATCTTTGGCGATCTTGACCGGCGTATTCTCGAGATCGACACGCAATTGCCATTCGTCCTGGGGTGCTCTCGACGGATAAACGACGAAAGGACTGACGGACTCGGGTGACGGTTCCTTCTCGTAGAAAACACGACTTGAGGTTGACAATATACGCGCGTAGAGTCGTCCGTTGTCGAGGGTTGTACCGAGCACTTGTGTTGCGTATTCGGTACTGGCGCCATCTTGGACGAATGTTCTCGCTGTTTTGGTAAGCAAACCAACAGGTGGTGCAGATTTCCCGGAACGAGCCGGCACGAGAAGAACCGTTGTTACGCCTGTGCGTTACCGATTTAGCGACATATATGGGTTCTCAATGTTTTTTTTTTATGATATTGGCACATATCGCGATATTTTTTCGATCGATCGATTTTTATGTACATGTAAGTATATACAAAGAGTTTTGTTGAATAAATGAATGAAAAAAATTCCAGAAGCGAGCACAAGAGTCAATGGTACAAATAAGTGTGTTGTTGAGGTAAATCGGTGAGCAATTCCGTTTCATTATTATGGAAATATCGGTCCGTCATTGTCGGTATAGTAAATATTGTTCATAAATTTTCGGTATTATATCATAATAAAGTGTGTTTATTGAAATTTAGTGGTTCAATTGTGTTTTTTGGTCGCCATTCGTTGTTGTGATTGTTTTTGTCGTTGTTGGTTTTGTTGTTGTTGTTGTTGTTGTTGTTTATAAAATAGGTCGTCGGAGAGACGGAGTGGCGGGCGGACGTTGGAGACAGACGGCATCCAGTTGTTGAGAAGAGTTGAAGGCGGGGAGCAGGCGGGAGCAGTAACAGAAACAGAAAAAAAGAGAGAGACGAACTTTAGTAGACGAGCCTTCTTCCTTCAGAACCTCGGAGATACACCCGCCTCGCGTTTTTCTTTTGTTTTATAAATCTACTAAATCTTTTCCAACAAAATTTTCCCTGCCTCATTATTTTTTTATTTTAGTCGACCGAAAATTTCTATGATTCATGATTTTGCGATTTATCGAATGGTTTTAAGTGAGAGTGCGAGGTTTGCGAAAAGATAGAGGAACCGATAGGAATGCAGTTGCATCTTATTTCCCACATGGAAAAATATTTGTATTGTTGTGGAAAAGTGATATTGACATGATGTTTTCAAATATATAAACATCACAGGTGGTTATATTCACGCTTGCATGAGGTTTTTTTGTTTCATTTGCAATTATCCATATATATTTCCATGGGGATATTAGAGAATTGAACTTTCCAGGCACGATGTATTTACTTGTTCAATATTTTTATTTACAAGCCAGGAAATCTGGAACTATGTTAATTTTAGTAAGAGTTGAAGAAAAAAAGCACATGAGAGCATATTTTCTCGTTTCTTATCACAAGTTCATCGCTTGTGTTTTATTTTATGATGCGTTCCAGTTCCATGGCATAATAAATTCCTTATTTCTCATTAGTCTTTTTGGTGACTCATCCGAGCAAGGCAATTTTAATACGAGCGTATCCTGGCTACGAAACGACGCGAAATAAAACGAAAAACAGGTGAAAAGAAAATAAGAGAGAATTATGAAGAGAGTTAAAAAGTTTATTATTATGTTTTTTTTTCGCTAAGTGGTTATTACATGTAACGTTGTATTTACACGGCCGCACCACGCGCGTCAACACGCACTCGATTTTTTCGATAGCGTATAAAAAAGACGGCGTGATTTACAGAAAAAAATAGAGTCATGAAAATAAGGAAGTATATTAACAAAAAGAGATAATTCTGTGATGAAAAAAGCTTAAGAATTATTTGAAATCCCACGTACACTCGAAAAAAATATTGACTATCAATAATTTTTCGTTTTAGGTCCAAATTTTTTGTTGTGTTTAGTCAGCTTTAACTTTTTTTTAGTGAGTGGTTAATAAATTCTTTTCGTGAGAAAAATTGTGAAAATAAACATGGCATTCATTTTGTTCGAGTGCACAATAGAATATTTTTTTGGGCATTCATTTTTTGTAATGAGTGTTACCAGTGAACCATATATCCAACATATGTGCAAGTGATTTTTAAATGATTTTTTGAGCCAACATACCGTTTACATCCCTTTGTATTCTGGAAACCTGTATTTCGTCTTCCGCTGTATTTGAGTCACTCGGATTTGATTCTGAAATAGAAACGTTTGATATTATTGAGTGACGTTAAAAATATTGATAATTAATGAGTGTCATTTTCCATGTTATTGGGGCATAGAATAATTTGACCTGAGTAACCTTGGACTCACGTGACTCTGTGAGCCGTGTCTTTACGTTCGCTCACAGGACACGTTCTTCGTGAACCCGGTCACGAGGATGCGACCTAAATTCGGGACATCGATCGATCGATCGATCTCGTGTGTCAGAGATCTGCGCACAAAATGAGTGACCGGTGCAATGACAAAAACCGGATGCTCGATGTCATCCTCGGCATTCAACAAAAAAAATATCAAAGCAACGGATTCGATTTTACATGAGTTTCACTAATTATTTTACATTGATATACCTCAATACACGATTTTTAGTTATAAGACATTATTCCAGTAAAGCGTTGTACCAAAATGTTTGGTGTCAAATTTATTTATTCAATATATTTGTATTTTTTTTTTTTAAAG
>JABSMR010036935.1:0-15752 GCA_018902295.1 Dusona sp. PSUC_FEM 10030013
AAAAACAAAAACATAAGCCCGATAATCGACAGTAAAGGAAAACCAAACTGTGCGGGGCTGGCTTGGAAAGCACGAAATTTGAACAATTTTGCCGTAAATTTGGGCAATTTTGAGCAGCAGCCTCTGTGAACACACAAATAAACTTGTTGAGTACGAGAACGGCACAGGATAAATTTGGTTCCGCTGAAAGTAATTGCGAAAAATAAAAAAAAAAGCAACCTCTTGAGAACTTGGAAAAAAAGAGTTGTCAATTTTGCCGAGCGGGTTCGAAATGGCGGTGGGAGAAACGATTTTTTTCTTTTATCCATTCATCACGAAATCTCGATGTTTCTCATTTTCTCTTTCTCTCTCCTTTGTTTCCGCCGTCAATTTCAACATTTCTTAATTATTTTCGATGATATCATCGACTACGACTACGAATATCATAAATTATTGATGAAGTTAAATCGTAAACGGGTCAACGATCAAACGACAGCGTTTTGTCGTTTCTTTTCTCACGATGAAAAAACTCGAAAGAGGGAATTTTAAAATGAAAATTCTCCTCGTGATTGAAAAACGGTAAACAGGCATGAAGAGCAACATTTTAAGGTCCCCTTCGGACTCGTAAACGTCATTTGTTGAACCGCGCTACGCATGTACAAAAATAAGAGAGAAACTAAATATCCGCAAATTTTCCTCTGTAGAACTTTGCGGGATCGGCGACGAGGGGGGGATATGGATTGTAACTTACGTTACATCAAATTTAAACGTAGACGAAAGATCTTTATCTTGAGGATTGACGAGCGATGGCGGTTATTTTATCGATTGCCAAAAAAAAGGGCAACGTGGCCCACTGGAGGAAAGAAAAGAAAAACGAGGATGACGATTGTGCGGGAAGTAACGAGGAAGGAGAGCATTACATAACTTATTTTTGTATTTGTATCACGACGAGCTGCAGAATCGGTTGATGTCAATCCAGTTTGAAAGATACAAATCAGTCAATCGTTTTCATCGATGAAGAAGACAAAAAAAAAGTAATAAACGCGTTATTCCAGTCGACTTTTTACTGCCGTGGAATTAACGATTTACCATTTAAATTAAAAAAAAAATTTCACTCCATTCGAACGATTCAAACTTTGGAACATATGAAAAAGTGAAAAAAATAAACGAACCAATGCTAGCGCTGGTCATAACTGCGCTGTGACTACGTCCCAATGGATTAGCGACGTGTTCGCCAAGACGCGGAGGACTTTGACCCTGTGCCTGACCATGCCATGAGGAGGATACAGCAGGCGAGGGACTTATGGCTCGTGGTGGAAGTTCGGGTGGTGGTAATGATCTTATGTTGTAAGGTTGTGGTGCTGGACCCTTGCTTTTGGTGTAGGTAACGGTGAGTCTTGGTTCGGTAGCTGCTTGAGCTGTTGACAAAGGTGTCGTTTGATGTGACGTAGTGTTCGTGGTAACGCGACAAATACCACGCTGACATTTCGCTGGTGCGACGTAATTTCCCGGAAAAACACCGCACTTTTGGGTTCTGTTCGACGTACCCTTAAACCAACCATCTTGACAACGTTCCGTAACCATGTAAACACCACCTTTTCGTAACTCTAGTTCATCAGCTTTTTGCGGTTTGTACGGATAGAGAGCTATATACGCGGCTGGCAAATGATTATTCCCATTCGAATTGGACGAAACACTCGACGACGGTTGCGCCAGTACCATATCGCTGCTTCCGCTTCGTCTGTGACGAAGTCCATGTTCGGCGCCTCCACTTGTCTGAAATACATTTAATTTACATGTAAACGATTTAACTCGTGGTACATAAGTTTTTACTTCGTCTCTATCGCATAAGAGCCCAAATATGGTTTCAAACGATATCGAATTTCGTTACTTTCGATGGGCTCCGTTCCAAATTTTCAAATTCAAGTTTCTACCTTTAAATACAATTCTCGTAAAACGAAACCAATTTTCTTTCTGTAATCTTTATTGGAAATATACGAAGTATAACGGTTGAAGGACATCGAGTGTCATCGAATCTTCTGGAAACCTATCGAACGAGACGTTTCGAGAAGGTTCTAGAACCGCAATAATTAAGATATAAATACCAGTGGCGTAAACACGAGCACGAGTTTTGCCGCCAAATATTATTTACCAAATAAATGTACATTATGTATTTAATAAATACTTGTCAATTTGATAAATCCACAATCGATTATTACAATAGTTTTGAATTTTATCATTTGTCTTGTTTAACCTTTAGCGGACGGGACTGGTCCCTTTAGGGACCACCTGTTTGGTTGGAGACTCGTTCAGAGTTATACATTCGATTTACATATGAATTGCAAGATTTGAACGAGGTCGATTTGCACTGAAAATTTCCCGTCCTGTAAAGGTTAATGTGATTTTTTTAATATTGACACTGCATCCCTGAGGATAACGAATTCATCATGATTTTTAAAGCTGTTTTTTCATTTTAAGTGTTACGCAAAAATAAAGTTAGAATATATCGGCGTAGGGTAATTTCGCCGGCCACTGGCGAACTTTTTTATATTAAAAGGTGCAGACGGGAAATGGGAAATAGTCGGAAACTCGGTGACCCTATTTATCGATGTCTTGAAAATATTCAGAACGTTATTCCTGTAAATTAATATCGTTGTTTTAATTGTGGTCTCACTTTTTCCAAAAACTAAGTATAGCTAATTTTGGATAAATATCGCTAAAATAAATAGTGAAAAAAAATACTCTGTTTACAATTACGCAAATGACTCTTCGAATATACGATATTTTTGCATCTATTTCACAGATGTTTTATATTTTGTATAATTTATGCAGTCGAGAGTAGACACACGACGTATATACACGTGTTTGTGTTCATGTATCAAGTTAATCATTTTTTTGCTCGTGGCATTGATGCACCGCAGTGTTCAAAGGTCTTGAACTTGTTCATTGAATGTATAGAAAAACATAGAAAATTGAATTCCGAGGGAGTGTGAGCTTAAGGCAGGAAAATATTCAAAAAGTCGCAAATAAACAATTTGTATTCCGTCGCCCGGGGGCGAATGCGTTAGCAAACTTGCTGTATTAGTGATTTCAACTGTTTTCGTGCTGTTGTACAGCAGTCGGTGCTGACGACTTTTCAAGATGAGTTCAACGCCGGGTTTTGTTTTATTTTTGCCTTTTATTTTAAGAACGAAAGTGTTAATATTTGTTACGTATTTTCTGGTATTTTAAACTATAAAAAGCGAAATTTTACGCTAATTTTTATTAGAGCTAATGAATTCAGGTAAATGGACAAGGAAAACTGACCTGCGATTGAGAAAAAGCCTCGACTGTACCAGTGCTATTGACTGAGTTACTATTGACACCCTGGTCAACAGCAGGACTAAGAATTTCAGCGCTGTGTCTGTGGTGTGGATGAGGCTGATGACCAGTGTTCATTGCAGTAAAACTGTGCCTCTTGACGCTATGTCTGCTGCCTACAGCAGGCGGTGAAGTAGCTGGACTGCTCGGACTACTCGGCGCTGTACTGGAACTACTCGAAGTACTCGAACTATTGGGTGTGTTAGGTGTTGTGGTCGTTGAACTACCGCCCGAGGAGACGGTCGATCCTGTGTCCGAGACTGGCAAAGCAGTGGCCTGAAAAGAGTATTTGCCAACATATGATGTTTGAATTTTTCATTTCATATAAATTGGAATAGAAATTATAACTTTTGCTTTTTTCTCAAACTAATATTTTACGACTTAATCAAATTCGTTTACATCAAATTCCAACCAAATTAATCAAATTCCACATTCAAATAATTAATTTAATACAAATTTACTTTAAATTTGATTAAATTTGAATTTGAATCAAATTTCCACGTACCGGTGGCATTTGTGGTCGAGGTTGACTGGTTGTTTGAACATTGTGCGAATGATCAGTAGGTATCAAAGGTGTCGTTTCTTCGTTGGTTGGAGTTGGAGGTGCTACCCGCGAGGGACCAGGTTGTACACTGAAACAAACGAAAAGAGGGAAATAAAATGAAAATCCTTAATTCAAATACTTACAAAATGAAATTTCAATGCACTAACTTTGTTGACAGTTTCATAAGAGCTCTCGCGACGCTATTGAGCTCAACGAAAGCCAGAGGGAATATTCCAATTCTGTCGAGCAATTTACCCTCTGCCCAATTCTCGTCCACTCTTCTGATGACGCTGATAACTTCACCCTGCAGATCGAAACATGAGTGTATCGCGGACTATCATTTAAAATGTTACGTTTTTAATTTTTTACCTTGTTGAACGTGAGACACCCGTCTTCCTCGTCGTTAGTCATCCTGAAGTCGTAAAGCGCTTTGCATTGGGGAACATGAGGAGGAAGAGGAGTGATAACCTACATGAGCAAAAAAAAAAGCCAAGTTTTCATTCAATTTCATAATTATTGCAGATATTCCTGTAACCTCGTTCCCTTATCTTCAAGCCACTAAGTATGACAACATCGATTAAAAAAAAACCTCGTGGTTATTACAACTGTTGATAATGATGACTAAGATACCGATGAATAATCTTCATTTACCTGGACATAGGACAGCGGAAAAACTCCATGATTCGTACCACAGTCACCGAAATACCAATTGTTGTCTATTTTTTTGCGCAGTACAACTATATCCCCTTTTTTGAAGCTCAAATCCCTGCAAAATGAAGAAAATTATGTTTTAAAGTTTCAAAGGCGTTCTAGAGTGTAGAATCTCATACTATTTGAAGCAGTCCTGTTTCATTGAAGTATATTCGAATGTAACAAAGTTTTAGAAAATATATCACACCCATTGGTCATCGCTGTCCACTTGTTTTTGTTACAGCAATTTTTTCGACTTCCTAAATGCTCTATTTGAAAGAGCGCTTAATATTTTTGTTAAATAATAAATAACATTGGTAATTGAATGTGTGAAAAGTTTAAATTTCGGTATCAGGACGTTAATCGGTCTCAGATACAATGTACAACGAAATATTTGCAGAAAACTCAAGTTTACATTGTATAAATTACGATATCGCGGCGGATATATTTGCAAATCATATACTCAACAGGATTTTGTTTGCTTTTTAGTTCCAGAATTCGTCATTGCAGTTATTTAATGTATGGGTTTGGGTAAAAGGCAAGGTAACTAATCTTCGTTAAAATACAAAGATAGTGGAGCAATCAAAGCGTTTTGAATTCGAGATCGTTATCTTCGTATTTGCTTGAGTATTAATATTCAAGACAAATATCTCTTCCAATGAATTTATATTCAGGAAGCAACTTTCAATGTCTGTAATTAAGCAAAATCTTATATTTTTGCATAAACGATAGAAGAACTTTTTTTCTTTTGAGTAATTTCGATACTATTTTCGTGTACGTTACAATAAATCGAAT
This sequence comes from Dusona sp. PSUC_FEM 10030013, assembly GCA_018902295.1. Taxonomy (NCBI): domain Eukaryota; kingdom Metazoa; phylum Arthropoda; class Insecta; order Hymenoptera; family Ichneumonidae; genus Dusona; species Dusona sp. PSUC_FEM 10030013. The sequence goes on from JABSMR010036935.1 coordinate 5,369, forward strand.
GTAGCCAAAAAATTGTTTTTCGAGTGTTATTCTTTGACAAGAAACGGTCGAGACAAAATACTTGGGCAACTTTCGGTCCAAATTGCTCTATACAGGCACATTCTCAGCCTTGTTGCTTGTCCCATTAATTAGTGCGAGACAATATAGTTCTCTACAAAATCTTACATTACTCCAATATGAATAAATTGTCATATACAAAATTTTGTAAAGTTGTTAAAAATACTATGTTAAGAATGCTAAGCAGTACGCGAATTGAAACTCGTACAGTACGTCCTCATTATCTCTCTTCATTAAGAAAGTCCATCCATGAAAAAACTAGGTCATTCAAGATTGAATTTCTGAAGATGGCAGCTATTTGAATGGGACCAAATTAGAAGGAACCAATTGCAGCACAATTCTTATCATTAAAGTTAATGATCCATGGTTCATCGGTACGATCATGAACCATAAAAATTCAAATCTACATAGAAATTTATCGTCATTAAAAAAGCGTCGCAATAATTTTTTAACAATAAGTTGAGATTCAATTTTTTTTACTAATCCTTATTCTCATCCCTACTAACATTATAAATGTATAAATCCGACGATATTGAAGTTTGCATCGTTGAAAAACAACAAAAATATTTTTTTCATTCATTTTCCAATTCACCCCAATTTTTTTCATGTATTTAGTTATTAGATTCAAAATAAAAATTATCGAATAATGTTAACGTTGCAAATAAAGTCTAGGCTCTATAAAAATCAGGAATATCCTTGCATACCAACGAAACAATCTTCAACGTCCTAAAGTCAGTGAGTTTGAGACTAAATTACTTCTCAAAAATTACCAATCACCATGAAACTTTGGAACAGGGGACTTTTTATCCCAATGAAAAAATTCAAAAATTCGAAATGTTAATATTATTCTTATAGAAATCGCTAAATATGGTTGGACCAGGACAAATTTTTTATTAACATCATATTTGCAGTGAAAAAGATATTTCTTGCCACGGGCTTAGCCGACATTTTGATAAAGTAAACTTTTGAATCTTAATAACAAATTTTTACAATTATAGTAATCCATGAATCGTTCGGATTTTCATTTTCTTACCCAGGAACCTTAGAGATGTAATCGTAGATGGCACGACCATAAGGTTGATTATGGAGAAGAACCTGTTTGGCAGAGGCATTAGCGTGTCTGGCAGGGTCAGCAGCAAGAACAATGGGAATAAGATTGGTGGTGACGGCAGGTGCCGGAGCGACCTGATGGCCGCCGAAAAGTCTCTGAGGTCCGGGATTGGATCGGACGGGAGTCTTGGCACCTTTGGGAATAGCGTTTCGCATGCCCTCCAATATTCTCATAAGAAGAACATTGGGCGGTAAATCATCGACTTTAGCTTCGACGAGTACGCGGCATTCGGGGCAGCGCAATTCTCTGTGAGTGCTGACAATTTCTTCGAGGCATTTTTTACAGAAAGTGTGCTGACACGGCAGAACTTTGCTGGAAGTGTCCAGTCTTTCCAAGCAAACCGAACACTCGAGTAAATCGTTGAGCATGCACTCGTCCATTTTCGATATTTCAGTCTTTTTTCTTTTTATTATTTTTCGATTTTCCAAAAGAAGTCAATAACTCATTAAGTTTCTAGGGAATTCGAGCAAAACGGTGTTATTGTTTTAATTTTTTCTTTTAGTCATGCTCGACGGGGCGTCACGTTTCCTTTTTCCCGTAATAATTCAGTCCACTCACGTGATAATTGCACTTTCCTTCGTCCCGCTATTCGATGCACTATTATTCGTTCTGCATAATCAAACTTTTAGAACAACGATGTGTTCGTCGAGCTTGATATCCCGAATCACTTGGTTACAAACTACAATAGGCGCTAAAGTACTACCTTCAGCAATAATGCTGCTTTTATTAATCGTCACGCTAGAAGACACTTGCAGTTGCGACGCTCTCGATTTTTTCGTTCGCTCCATTTCCTATAGTTATTCTCGCACTTATTAAACTAGTTTCAAGAAGATCGATGCATTTTCTCACAGAACAAAAAAAGTTAAGAGGAGCACTTGTCAGCATTCCTTATCGTGCAAGATTCTCTCCTCCATTATAATTTACTGCACTCTTAAATATATATATATATCGTGTACATATACATATATAGATATAGTGACTATAGCTCTGGCGTTACTTTCGCTGGAGACACGGCGGTCATTTACACTGATGAAAAATCGAGTCTCGGTCCGAGCTCCGATGACTTAATATCCATTTGAAACAAGCACCGCGTTCATTCCAAACACCACACTGTAACACTCATTTTCATATCCCCGCTCTTCACTCGATTTAGTAATATTTGATTTAATTCACAAGACCCGCATATCTCGAGTTAAACACGAAAATACAACGACAACGGGTTGGGGGGGAGGGGAAACGCCTTGCCCGGTTGGCCGTGTTTCTCACTGGCGTCGAGAGCGCGTGTCTGGTTCACAAACAGTGCAAATGGCCAAGAGCCCCTTCCTGAACACACGGACAACGCTACTGCGGGCTGTCAGCCCCGAGCCCCAACATTAAAGCGAATAAAAGAGGGAGAGATTGGGATTAGTACATAATTTTTCAGACCCCTCGGACTCTCGATACGCCAACGTACTCTTGTTTTCCACGAGTTGGTTGTGTCTCTCCCTCTTCCTTCTCTCTCTTTCTATCGATCGTTCAACCGAGAGAAATATCACTCGCGTAACGGGATTTTAACAAACATCCGATGCTCTCGTATCCCGGACGCAAACGCGTGGATGTATGTTCGCGAACACACGCGCGATATAGCGGAAGCAGTTTTTGCATTTCTCACATGTTCGTGAAATCGATCATGCTCCACTTCCGGTTTGGGCTGGAGTTATTTTCTACCGTCTGCCCTCTTTTTTGTTTCCTTTGTTTCTGCTATAAATCAGCCCCTTAAACTCCGTGCGCAACGGCGATAGGATTAACGACAACGCCACGACTAGAACCGTCCGAGAATGTCGCCGTTCTCAAATCCCTATTGGAGGGGAAGAAGCCAGCTGCTATCTCGTTTCTCTCGCTAAAAGCGCGTGTTGCACCTGCAATGTGTTCCGCTCCCACGCCTTTCTAACTATAACAACTAAAAGTCATACGAAATTCCTTTCTCTCTCTTGATTTTCCATTGTCCGACCTTTATGGTGCAATAGCAATCAAAGACTATGGAATTCTATGATTCATTGTACATCCTTCGGCGTCATGACACTTATTATTTTCCTGAAAAATCGTACGGGTCATACAGGCAATTCTTTCGGCGCTGATTCACAATGATGCAACGCAACTGACCCACTGTTTTCTTTTTTTTTCAATTAATGTTTTCGCCCCTCTGCTCCGTCTACCCACGTGTATGTAACATGATTGGACTCGTTTTCTAATCACTAAATTTGAACGGAGCATACACGTGGAACCTTACGCTAGTCAAATGCAGTGCAACATTTTTTTCGAAATGATTTTAACATACTTTTTTCTTATGAAGGTTTTGATCTTCCGAAGCCATTCAAAATTGACATAATTCTCTATTTATCCCTTTACATCTTGTTACTTATGCAAAGTGCAAAGAGCTACTACTCACTTGTGCTACATTTTTTTCGAAATGATCATAATAAAATAAACTCAATGAAAATCCATTTTTAAATACTTTTTTTAATAAAAATTTTTTCCGTTGCCCAAATCTATTTAAAATTGAAATCATCCCATTTATTGATCTCGTTACATCTGATTATATAATTATGTAAAATGCAAAAATGAAATTGACTTGCACAGAATTGCGGCACAAATCGTTGTAGTAAGTTTTGGAAATATATATTTCCGAATAATCAATTTATACCATATGGACCATGACATATTTTGCATAGATTTTTTTTGTTTTGAAACTGAATCTTAAAAATGGATGTTATGTTAGTGAACTTTTTCTGAATTTTGGCGCACAATAATTAATTTTGCATAAGAGCGAGGTTTTGAAAATGAGATAAAAATAGTCTTTTGTCATATAAATGTAGCGATGAGGTTTATGGGTCATCTATGTGTCGAAGATACAAAAATTGTAAACACAAAAAGATATACGAAAATTTGATTTTTATTAAATAATTAATATACATTCGGAAAAACAATATTGTTAAAATTGTAGAAATTTATTTATTCGAGAATGTCGTATCAATCTCAAGAATCTCGAAATAAACGAGAAGTGGGGAAGCAATCAATCGATAGCCCCTTATCGTTTCTTGCGCGCTCTTATCTTCGACTGCTTTCAAATCTCTGTTCAGCACGATTCTTATCAGCTGTCAACGATCGAACTATAGAGACACACAACTCGAGACGACTAGTGCGCGCGCATTCGCGCTATAAGAAATGACATGCCGGAAACATGATAACAAAAAATAGTCCCATCGATTAAGATGCTTGCACAAAGAAATTGAATAGATAGGGAATAACGAAGCATTGCGCCCCATGGGCAATGGGCAAATGCGTGCACGAGGACGAACACTGCACAATGATAAATAAGCGAAATTCGAAATGTCTTGAAACAAAAAAGATATGTTATTTGAGGCCGTGCTGCTGCTTCGTTAATAAAATCAAGGCTGTGATATTGCGGTTACGTAATACGTGCCATTTTGGTCGATTGAGCCGTAAAGATCAACATAACCTAAAAAATGGTCAAAGCTTATTATTAGTGCCTTGTGCACGCTTTGATTCATATTCGAGCATGTCATAGTTTATTTTTGTTAATGTCCGTCTCAAAGTACGAGAATATTCTATTTATAACAATTGCGTCAGTAAGATACGAAAATAAAAGATTGTTTATGTTTTCATAATGCACTGAATTTTGAATGTCCATCCGTTTCCGTAAATGTCTTAAAAGACGTTTTTGCTCATATTTAAATCCCTATTTCATTATTATTGTGCACAAACCTTTACGGAATGCACACGAAGGAATGACGTCATCGTAACTAGGTTGTTGGGTTAGCAATAGAGATTGCGAAAAATATATGTCGGAGTGGTGGGATGTGCGGTTTGTTCTGCGCACGTGTGAGTAAACAGTACGTGGTTTTCCGTATGGTGTCGCTAGTCGTCGTGGCACTACAGTCGTCGTCGCCGTCGTCTCCTTTTTCTTCGGTCGTTCCTTTGCGAGAGCTCGCACAATACACATATATGTGCGTGCGTACCCCTCTCAGTGTCGTTTCGTTGCTGCACGGTGCACAATCCGCGCGGATTGTGTGAGTAACGATTCTTGGAGTAAAGTGTAAGGGAGAGAGGCAGAAAAGGAAATTAACAAAAAATTTGAATAAAAAAAGCCAACGAATTCAGGAGGCCAGTGCCAACTCGTTGAATTTGACGAGAACGTGAGAGGATTGTACGTGTGCGCGTGTGTGGTCTTCAACAAAACTGTTCTTCAAGTGTATATACATATATATACACAATTTAAAGCGAGTCGAAAAACGTAAAACTTGGAAGAAGAGACTGAATTCGGTCCATGTGCTCCGCTGAAGAATAAAATGCTGATCAAAGAATTGTGAGTTTAACCCTGAGACCGTAAAGTATCATGTGTAATCTGGTGCTCCGGCACTGAGTTGTATTTTAAACACGAATGAACACGAATGAGCCCGTCTGGATTCTCTTTCTCTCTCGCGTATAAATCATTTTCCAAAATTAAATTTTCGGTCGCTCCGAAAAATAAGAATAAACGTTATAAAAACGGGAGATCGTTAGAATTTTACTCAACTCTGCGGGACAATTCTGTCGCTCGCGCGCCTCATCGAATCTAGGGGTGGAGGCGGCGAGAGGGGGACACGGTCGTCGCTAATCTTTAACGTGTCGCGCGCGCCACGGCGTGTCAAACTGTCGAACAGCGCGTGGGAGGTTTTATTCACTTTTTGTTTTCTGTTCCCATTGAAAATTGTCTTAAGGGATATTCCCTGGGGAAAACTGGACGGTTCGAGACTCCGACTGTATGAATTTTTTCCAGCTCCCTTACTCTCGATCTCAAGAACGAATAGGGCCGTCTCGTTTTGGCCTCCGGCTCTCGATTCGTTACATGGAAAATTAACATATCGCTCCCTTATTTTCGACAGATTTCTCGTACCGCATACCTATATATTTTCGTTTTGTTTTCCCCCCTTGTTGGCCAATTGCCTGCTACTCGGTGCACTATGGTCGGCTTTTTCTATCGATCTCTCCACTTTGACCGTTGGGCTCTGAAATTGCGAATTGGCGCCCGATCACCAACGTGTGACCGTTGACGCGGCGAGGGCGCGCGCAGGTTTCTTTTCTCTTGAGAAAGAGAGATATTAGGGAACAAGGACGAGACAAACGTCGTGTCGAAGAGACGAAAGGAGAAAGAGAGAAACAGAGACAGAGAGAGAGAGAGAGAAAGCCTCAAGGCCAAAGTGCATACTACTCGTGTTTAGTCACTTACATATACGTATATACATATAGATATGCACCAGCATCAAGACCGTCTCACGGTTAAAAAGGCCTTCCAATCATCACACGGATTAATGTTTTTTTTTTTTCTGTTGCAGCCGCGTCACTTTGCCTCTCACGGTTGAGGAGGTACGTCACCAAAACACCTCTGCATAAGGTGTTATTAAGTATAAAGCCGCGTGTACCGCAACACACACGCCCGAAAGTCCAAGCCTCAGCGACGAAAAAAGCAAATGAACAAAAAACAAAACGTTATCTTCTGCTTTTCTTTCCCTTCGATTAATCGCTGTCTTCGCGATATTTGCACGATTGCAGTTGAATCAATTTTGCATGCTACAATTTACCTCCACTGGTATTATGTGTACAGCTGCTACGAAGACTACGAAACCTTGATCTTTGCTTATTTCGATCGTATCGAAGTGACAATGTACTATTAAACACTTTTGTCTTCTTTCTTGTCGCTCAAAAAATTTCTGTTACTCGACACTTGCCGAACAGTTCAGATGGACCTGTTCGCTTATCTGTTATTAAGGACAACGCTGGAGGAAAATTGTAGCTTGCTAACTGCTCGTTACATTACTTGCGGATTCGGCAAGCTTTTAAAATTGTATTACGCACTGTCTTCGGACAGATATCGTGACTTTTTTATGACAGACACTTTTTTTCTAGCAAAGTGTCAAACTTAAAGCGGAGTATTCGAGATAACTACTGTATAATTAAAGTTGTTGTATCGCAACAGTAATGTTGAACCGAGTACAACGTATGAGCGCTTGGATAACTTGCAGAATATCCTAATAATTACAATAATTAAGTACTGAATGAATGAATGAATTAAGTTCATTTTGACATATTACAAAAATCTTAAAACATAAACTAATATATAAAAAGCCAAATATAAAGTTTAAAGTTTCCGAAATAACGAATTTCCCTGCATCTCTTAATATACACTTTTACCTTCTATCGCTATATCTCCGAAACTAAACGACTAATATCCAAGCTTTTTTTGTTTGATCAACTTCGTTATATGTGTAATTTAGAATTTTTTTTCAATACATATTTCAAATCGAGAGCGATGATACGTTTGAAAATTGAACTACTGTGTGAGTCATCACACAGTAGTGTCCTAAATGAATCCTGTGGATTAATAAAAAATTATACAAACTCGCTTTGACGAAACAATTGCCTTAAGAGGCGTAATTTATATTCATAAAAATAAATTTTATTCCACTCTGCACACTTTAACTCGTTGATGATAAAATCTAAGGGCTAAGCACTTGAAATTCATCAGATTTAGGAACCTTCGGGATATTTATCTAAGAAAATATTCAGTTATTCTTGTTATTCTTGGTTATAGAATTTTTGTTCTTTCTCTTCGAAACGTTTAGTATCAAGTGGCTCAACTGTACTCCGTAGCAGAGGCGAGTAAAAATAATACGGGTGGAGGTGAAGGTATAGAGGTACTGAAGAACGAACCGTTCACGGATTATCCACTGCTCGGTGGCAAATATTCGTCCGGCCAGTACACCTACAAGATTTATCATTTAGCCAGCAAAGTTCCAGCTTTCATCCGTCTGCTATTACCAAAGAATTCGTTGGAGATCCACGAGGAAGCATGGAACGCTTATCCTTACTGCAAAACAGTCATAACTGTAAATTTTCTCACATTGTTACTTTAATTACAGAACTATAGCTGTGCTATTTTCAACCAAACTGATAATTCTTCTTTTTCTAGTGACTGTCGATCAGGGCCAGAAAATTAAGTTTTTTTTTTTGTAATTGATTGTGAACATAATTTAAGGAATGACACAAAAAATTTTAATCTCACGTCTAGATTGAAATTAACTGTAGAAGGAAAAATTATCAGAGGCTCGAAATGTTTACATATTATTATCGTTGGAGGCGAATTTTCTTTTTTTTTGAATATTCGACATTTTTGTGCAGATGTAAAATTGGCAAATTGGCCAAATTTTTTTTATATCTTTTTTAGTTTTAACAAAATCGGTAAAAAAAAGGTTGCAATTTTAAAAATTCTGTAAACTTCAATACTATCGTGTTTAGCACAATCATGGTTCAACAGGGAGAGAATAAAAAGTGGAAAATTAACGTTACACCAATAGAAAGGAGGGCAATTCTGAATTTTTGTGTTCATTATGAAGCAAAATGTAAATTTTCATGAAAAAAAAGGAAATTATCGAATATTGAACAAAAGTTTTTATTTTATTGGCGTGAAAATTTACATTCCGCTTAGTAATAATCAGAAAAAATCATGGTTCTCCGTCTCTATTGCTGCAACGGTAATTTTTCAGTTTTAATTGTCTCCGTGTACCGTCATTATTGAATGATCTCATGAATTACACATATTTTCAAGCTGACATAGTATTTATTTAATTTCGCAGAATCCAGGATACATGAAGGATAATTTTATTATAATGATCGAATCATTTCACATCGGTGACGTGGGTAATCAACAAAACGTTCACGAATTATCACCCGACAAGCTCAAAATCCGTGAAGTCGTTCACATAGACATTGCAAATGATCCGATCGCAAGCGCGGATTACAAAGAGGACGAGGATCCGACAAAATTCAAATCGCGTAAAACCGATCGCGGACCACTTGTCGGTAAAGACTGGAAAAATCAGGTGCAGCCTGTGATGACGTGTTACAAATTGGTAACGTGCGAATTCAAGTGGTTCGGCCTGCAAACGAGGGTCGAGAGTTTCATACAAAAAGCCGAGAGGCGTCTCTTCACTAACTTCCATCGGCAAGTATTCTGCTGGATAGATCGCTGGCACGGACTGACGATGGAAGACATAAGAGCCCTTGAGGATAATACGAAGGAGGAACTCGATAGGGTAAATATATTTTCTCTTTTCATTATGTACCTTTATTTTTATCCATCAATTTACGAAACAGGACACCGAGTGGTTCAGGAAAACATATGCCTTTCAAGATTAGATATTTTCATGACACATCTGCCGTAATGAATTTTCCAGGTCACACTTTTTAAATAAAGAGTTTTTCGATTCTAAACCGTACACTCAATAGTGCTAAGCGGAAGATAAAACAGATTAGATTAAGCCACAAACTGTTACGTTGGGAAAGACACTTCTTCGTAGCTAGTCACACTCTGATCTAGGAGACCGGCCTCATATTTTAAAGTTCTCTACTGCCGGTGACAATCCAACAGGCCAGTTTGAATAGTGGCTGAAAAAAGATTAGACGCGTCCTCATTTAGGTCTGTCGTTCAATCGGACCAGAGTGTGAGGAATTTGATAAATTTCCGGTGAAATCGTCGGAACATTTTTTACAAATCAATCAAGTATCTGTTGCTTTCCAATGTACTAATAAATAATGAGATTAATATTACAATTTATGAAAAAGCTGATTATACGAAAAGAAAATGAAAATAAAACTTTTTTTTCTAAATTTCATAATAAAAAAAGTGTTTTTCTGCAACTATTCACATTTCAGCTTTTCAATTATTTTTCAATCGCATGATGCAACTACGACAATCCCCAAAATTTATTGATTTTATCTAGATGGAACAAAAAAAGAATTGTAATATGTGTTTATGGAATATTAGCCGAAAAAGTCAATATCAATATTTAAAATGTAGCGGGCCAATGTGCTCTGAGCACACATCAAAGTTGTGCTGCGTCTGATCGCATGCTGCATACAAAATATATTACTGTTTCTTTTGTTGTCATGTTACTCTTTTTTTTCATATTATATCAAATATTTTTGAAAGCTATAAACATTTCAAAGTGTAAAACGTTTCTTTCACGCGGTTCCTTTCATTTTTTTAAAATATTTTATTCAATACTTTTGAAAACAACAAATGTTCCGTTATTTTAATCCTTGCTCTGCCTAGGGTTTTTTGGTACCTTCAGCCTGCCTAGGGGGGTCGTTGGCGTCCTGACGTTTTTTCAACCTGTT
>JABSMR010037046.1:0-15751 GCA_018902295.1 Dusona sp. PSUC_FEM 10030013
GTGCTTGTTGGTGAATTTTGTGTAGAAATTTATTAATCCTAAAAATCCCCTGAGTTGTTTTAAGTTTGTTGGTGCTGGGAAATCATGAATTGCCTTTATTTTTTCGGGCTGCGGTTTCAGGCCCTCTGTTGATAATATATGGCCTAGAAACGTAATTTCGTTTTTGAAAAATGCCGATTTTTTGAAATTCAGTGTCATGTTGTTTTCTTTTAGGCGCTGAAAAAGTGCTTCCAAATGATAAAGGTGTTCTTCCCATCCTCTTGATACGCATAGCAAATCGTCCACGAAATTAATGATAGAGTTCCCCAAATTTTGTAATACCATATCTAAACCTTTTATCAGACTGGCAGTACTGGTCTTTAAACCAAATGGGGTTACGGTAAACTGGTAGCATTTTCCTTCGTGTAAAAAAGCAGTATATTTTCTTGAGTCCTCATGTAGTGGAATTTGCCAAAAGCTGCTGGTCATATCTAAACTGGACATGACTTTTACATCTCCGCATTTCTGGAATATCTCTTCCGTAGGTGGAGCAGAATCGTGATCCTCTACTAAATATTTGTTTAACTGTCGTGCGTCTAGACATAATCGGACTGATCCATCCTTTTTGATCACTGTTACCAGTGGATTTATATACTGGCTTGTTGTTCTTTCAATCACCCCATAGTTTAGCATGCGTTGTATTTCAATATTTACTTTTTCCTTATAGTGCATGGGCACCGGGTATGATCGGTGCATATAGGGTTCTTCATCTCTTAACACCAATTTGTGTGTGTATGCAGTTAATTTTCCGGGTCTTTTTGAGAAAATCTCTCGATATTCATAAATTAGACGTTTAAATAATTGCCGGATTTGTTCGGGAATGTTTTGTCCTTCATCAAGTTTCTCGTCAACTTGTCTTTCTGTAATTTCGTCATCTAATTCTTCTGGTATACTTAATGTATTCATTGTTCGTTCTTTTTTATCGACCTTAACTTGTTCATTTTTGTCTTGTATCCACTTCCCGTTTTGCAGGGAAGCTGCTTCTTTTTTATTGACAGAGAGAAGACCTTTTCCTGCATCTAGTTTGACTTTCATGGTGACCATGCCGTCAATGCCTAATAACGCATCTCTGCGTAATTTTGGGGCTATCATCAGTTGTAAAATTCCCTCACAATCTTTTAGCTTCGCTGAAACCATGATTTGTTGTCTGATTCGACTTCCGTTTCCGCTAAAAGCGCCGTGTACTTCCAAACCGACCACTGGTAATATTGGACAGTTTTTAAAGCTCTCCTGGTGATTTTTGTAGAATTCTTCTGACACACAGGAGATTTCACTACCGCTATCTATTAAAATGGTAGTCAGTATGTCTTCAATTTCGATATTTAACACCGGGCATCTGGGATATATTGTATTGTCCCGCGTTTTTTCACGCCCTTCATCCATTAAGAAATCTCTTGGACTCTCGAAGAGTGTTTGGTTTATCTTTTTAGTGTTGTTGCCTATTTTTCTTTCGATTGGCATCAACTCTGTGTCACAGTGTTTGATTAATTGTGTATATTTGTCCTTTGTTTTTTGTTTCTTTTTTCTTTGTATGTTTTTTTTCCGTCTTTCTTCTACTTCTTTTAGTGCGGTCTTAATGAGTTCTTCGTCTTCTTCCGTTGCGCCTCGTGATGTTTCATTTGTTGTTTCCATCGTTACGGGCGCAACATTTACTCGTTTCCCTGGTCCTGTTTTATGGAAGTTTGGGGATTTTGGCCAGATTCTGGTATTTTGGTTTGTAACTGTTCGTTTGGCTGAGGTGCCCATTCGGGTGCTCGTACATTTGGTGTCCATTGCCAGTTTTGTTTGGACTGAGGGCCGTTCCCATTATTATTCCTCCAATTACTTTGGTTTTGTCCCCATTGTTTATTGTCCCATTGGGGTCTTTGTGGGCCTCTATTTTGATAGTTTTGTTGATTATAGTTGTGTCCTCCCCCTTGTTTATTTTGATCATAATTGTTCTGTGGACCTTGGTTGGGCCCTTGCCATTGCTGATTTTTCTGTGGATTTTGATACCAACCCCCCCATGGTTTATTTTGTTCATACCAATTTTGCTGTTGTGTGTTTTGATTCACCCACGGTTTGTTGGTATTCGGCTGGTAGTTATTCCACGGTTTGTTCTGGTTCATTACTCTCTTTGAGTTCAGGGGGCTCGCCCCGTCCACGCTCTCCAATAATTTAAGGAGCTCGTCTATAGTTTTTAAGGGTCGCGTGAGAACGGTTGTCCTTACATGTTCGTCAAAGTGATTAGCGAGTTTCCGTATAATCGCCTCTTCGCTCATTGGTTCTGTTAGGTCTTTTGCGTTTCCAAAAATCCGGGTTGCGTATTCAGCTCGTGTTGCCTTGTGGTGGTTCCAGTCATAGGCTCCAAATTGTAAATCGGCCCTGATTTTATCTTGGATCTCCTCATTCCAATATCTCGATGTGAATTTTGTCGAGAAATCTTCGACAGAGTGGACCTGCTCTTCTACTACTCGCCACCAATCTTTTGCGGCCTCTTTAAGGGACTGACTGATTAAGTAATGTAGGTCAGCATTTCCAGTGATTTTCCAGAATTGCTCGAATTCTTTTAAGAATCTCATGGGTCTTTCCTTCCCGTTTCCGGTATAAATTGGTGGTTTCTGTTTGGCCGCATAGGCCTGACTTGTGTTTAGTCCCCCAAACGTTATATTTCCTTGTGTCTGACAGGACCAAGTTTTAATATTCTCCTCGCATTTTGTTATTCTTTTTTCATTTCCTACTGCAAGATTTCCCATGTCTTTTGAGACCTCCGCGACATGTGAGAGATTAGCCATGGTTCTTTGTAACCTTTTGCTAATATTCTCACATTCCTTCCGCAGTTCATCTTCTCCTGCATCGATTTTTTCCTCTATTAATCTTTGAGCTTGCGTGATTTTGCGATCAGTTCTCATTTCTACCTGATCCATATCCTCGTGATATGCCTTTATGATTTCTTCCCGAATCATACGTTGTCGGGTTATGCATCGGTCATCTTGGCCCTGTATTTCTTCCGCAGTTGTTATTCGTTCACGCCTCTGTTCATTTCTCATTTCATTCATGGCTCTGATAATTGATTTCAAGGATTCCTCAATTTGGTCTTGTAAATCTTCTTCCGGCGTATTATTTCTATCCGCATCGTACGTTTGATTATCTACTGGGATGACTTCTCGAGCTACCCCTTCTTCATCTTCCTCGTCGATTCGGGGCTGAATTTCTGAGAGTCGGCCGATATTTGCACGTGCTCTTTGCCGAGCATCGTGTAATAGAGCGTCAGCAGATGTCGACTCCCATTGCATAGTTGGAGGACTCTCCTGCTCCTTCTCACTATCATCTTCTCTCTTTTGATCTTTATTTCCCTGATTCTCCATTATTTTGTTTTTAAATTTAAATTTTCTCAAAAATTTCCGCCAAGACTTTCTTTACTATGTCGTGTCCCACGTTGGGCGCCAAAATGTAACGGTAGTTACTTTTATATTTATATTCGAGACACGACAGGGAGTAAATTAATGGAGTCTTTCTGCAAGAAATTGAGTTTGAATCTTATTTGTGGTTTATTCACTATAATTTATACATAAATGTTTGATGAATTCTTTTCAATAACGTAGATTTGATGTTTTTACAATTTTTATACACGCCGTTTATGCTATTTATTGATTATAATCGTTATACAGGCTGCTCGGAGCGCCTAAGCGGATGTGACGTAGACGGTGGCGCCCTCTAACGGGATTTATACGAAGCTGGCTGCCCGCGTGGCGCTATGGACCTAAGTTTCGGATCTCGGTCTATTTTGCTTATTTCTGGGTCTGTTGTAATTTTCTTTGACCTTTTGACTATTTTTTTACGGATCTCTTTTCGGAAATTTGGTTTTGATGGAGTATCGATATGGATATCGTGAATTGATAAGGTGAGTATCAAATGACTTTATTCTATGATATTTTACTCGACTGAAAGTACCTGTTTCCAGCTTCTTTCAGTCTTAGTTTCTATCTTGTCTCTGTTTCTCCTTTATTAGAGCGTTTTTAGACTGAGAGTACCTGTCTCCAGCCTCTCTTAGTTCTAGTCTCCTCTAATCTCAATTTTACTTAACTGAAAGTACCTGTTTCCAGCCTCTTTCAGTCTTGAATATTTACTTTTTTCTCCCTTCTTACTATTGAGACAATTTATTTATGTCCGATGCTGAAAGTACCTGTTTCCAGCTTCCTTCAGTGTCGGTTTTCTTTTATTGTTATGTTTCGTTTGATTTCTCCTAAAAAATTATCGCTTTCTTTGATATTCCTTTAATTTTGTTCGTAATTCCTCTCGATTTATCCAAAATTTCTTTTCTATTTCCCCTCTGCTCTTTCCCAAAATCCCCCTCAACTTCGAGTACCTGTTTCCAGCGTCTCTTGGTATCGGTCGCCTTTTGGTTCCAAGCAGAAGCGAGGTTCGAAAACACAGAGTTCCCTTCTGATTCCGTATTCTCTCTTCTATTTCCCCTCTGCTCTTTCCCAAAATCCCCCTCAACTTCGAGTACCTGTTTCCAGCGTCTCTTAGTATCGGTCGCCTTTTGGTTCCAAGCAGAAGCGAAGTTCGAAGAAGAGTGTCAGGATTCCCTTCTGTTTCGTAATTCTTGCTTCTATTTCCCCTCTGCTCTTTCCCAAAATCCCCCTCAACCTTGAGTACCTGTTTCCAGCGTCTCTTAGTATCGGTCGCCTTTTGGTTCCTAGCAGAAGCGAGGTTCGAAGAAGAGATGCCTTTCCTGTCCAAATGTGCCTCCTTATATACCCAAAAGTCCACTCACCGTCCGATTATTTTCCTCCAATCCAAAAATTGCTTGTAACATTCCTCCAATCCCAGACCGAAGGTCTGGGTTTGAGATTAATAATTTGACCCCATTACCATTATTATTATAATTTTACGTTTTATTTTAACAGGTTCGCTATAGAGGGACACACCGCCGCCAACGTCACATCCGGTTCGCAGTACTTCGTCACATCCGGTCATCGATCGCCATCTATATCCGTCCCACGTCACATCCGCTTTCAGTTGCCATCTTGTGGCGCGCGAATATGAGACCCGCATGTCTCAGGTGATGTTTGTTGAAAAGGGTATCCGTGGTGGCGTAGCCCAGTGTTCAAATAGATATGCAAGAGCGAACAATAGATATATGGGGGAATCATACAATCCACAAGAGGAAGAATCCTATTTAATGTATTTCGATATAAATAATTTATATGGGGCTGCTATGAGTCTTTATTTACCCTATAGCTCATTTCAATGGGTATCGAATTTTGAGCAACTAGATGTTCGTAACATACCAAATGAATCATCTGTAGGTTGTATACTTGAAGTTGATTTAGAATATCCCTGCAAGCTTCATGAATTACACAAAGACCTACCTCTATGTCCTGAGCATTACGTACCCCCTAGCCCAGAATCCAAGCAATGTAAATTAACCACTACCCTGTTTTCCAAAAAGAAGTATGTAATTCATTATCAAGTTTTAAAGCAATGTTTGAATTTGGGCATGAAATTAACAAAAATTCATAGAGTTCTAAAGTTCAAGCAAGCACCATGGCTGAAAAAATATATAGATTTAAATACCGAAATGAGAAAAAAATGTAAGAACGATTTTGATAAAAACTTTTATAAATTGATGAACAATGCAGTTTTTGGTAAAACCATAGAAAACGTTCGAAAGTATAAAAACGTTAAACTAGTCACCAAGTGGAATGGGAGATATGGTGCTAGAGCTCTTATAGCCAAACCCAATTTCCATAGTTGTATTGTTTTTGATGAAGACATGGTCATAATTGAATTGACCAAATCAACGGTTAAACTAAACAAGCCAATTTACGTAGGGTTTTCTATTCTCGATCTGTCCAAGACATATATTTATGACTTTCATTATAATTTTGTGAAGAAAAATTTTGGTGACTTGGCAAAATTAATGTACACAGATACGGACAGTCTTCTGTACCATTTTACTGTGCCTGATATATATGAATTCATGAAATGTAATCTCAATAAATTTGATACGTCTGACTATCCTGTAAATAATGTATATAAAATGCCTCAAGTTAATAAAAAAGCTATAGGGTTGATGAAGGATGAAAATAATGGAAAGATAATGACTGAATTCATAGGTTTAAGAGCAAAGTTATATTCATTCCGAGTGTTGGGCGAAAACACAGAAAACAACCGTGCTAAGGGTGTCAAACGATCCACTTTAAAAAAGGTTGTGTTCACGGATTACCTCGAGTGTGTTTTTAATCGTCAAAATTTGGTGAAGACTCAAAACCTCATTCAAAGTAAAAAACATGAGGTTTATACGGTTAAGCAGAAAAAGATAGCGCTTAGCTGGAATGACAATAAGCGAAATATATTTTCTCATACAACCGATACGCTCCCGTGGGGATATCAAATATGTAAATAAACTGTACCAAAACCGATGTATATAAGGTGTGAATAAATACAGAATGTTCTAAAATGATTTTTATTCATTCCAATGACTATAAAAAATCTTTTAAAGATGTGTAGTATGTATATGTGATCAATCTTGATCGAGACCTGTGTGTGTTTACATCAGACATGACCTATATACTAATGCTCACTGTTCAGAGCTTGTTTACGAATATAGAAGAAAGCACAGTGACCTAAAGAAAGACGGTGGAATTTCATGGTCAAGACGACGTAGAGCAGCTGTAATAATAAAAAATTAAAGACTACGTGTTTTTTTTCTTTTTATTGTTATAAGATAATAAAGATTAAAAAAAAAAAATTACAAATCAGATTCATTTATCCAACTGTTGTGAGAATTATCGAAACCCAACCACTTTACAAGCAATTTTTTTCCTCCTTTCCGCACAATCTTTTCCACAAGGTAAACATTTGGATATTTGATGCTTGTGAGTTCCTCTTGATAGAAGCCACCCTCGATCGGTTGGTCTTGATAATCCTTTAGCTTGTACGTCACAGGATCGGTATTCACCACTTGACTTATAGTAAATATTTCTGTTGTCCAGTTTGGGGTATAGCCTTTCTCAAAAACGTGCTTATACTTGCTAATTCGCACTTTATCGCCAACTTTAAATTTGATTTTTCGTGTTCGATTAACTTGAAATTTTCCGTAGACACGCAGCAGCAGACTTTTTTCGGTTCGCGCGGTGACATCATTCGGTTTCATTTTAATCGTGCGATGTTTCGTATTATTGTAGGCCAACACCAATTCATCCACAATATCGATCCACTTGTACGATCCTCGTAGAGTAAATTGTTTCCACATTTTACCCTTGAGTGTACGATTAAAGCGTTCACATATTGACGCTTTCATGTTGCTAAAGGTTGAGTATAGAATGATTCCATAGCGTTGGAGAAGAGCTTGGAATTCATTATTATAAAACTCTTTCCCACGATCAACATGCAATTTCTTCGGTACACGACCCTTTGCAATTACGGAGCTCATAGCATTAGTCACATCCTTGCCACTTTTCGTTTTTGTTGCTACGACCCAGGCATACTTCGAAAAAATATCAATGATTGTGAGTAGATACTTGTAATCATTGTTGAACCGGGTGTATGCTGACATGTCAACGAGATCAGCTTGCCAGGTTTCATCTAATCCACGCATAACAACATGGCGACGTGGATAATTTTTACGAGCCGGTCTATGAAGCTCTTCTGCTATCGCTGCTTTCTCCATGTTCTAACGCAACGAGTCGATCATTCAGTTGGGATAGTATTTGAGAATTACGGATTGTCAAATCTTGATGAGTTTTGATCGCAGATTCAAGATCGTTCACGCTCTCTTTCACACGGGATTCAAGGCTATGTATCATCAATTTATTTTCACCGTCGTTGGAACCAAGTTTTTCGAATGTTCTCAGTCTCCCTTCTAAATGAGCAATGAGCTGAGAGTTGTGCATAATGAGTTCTTGTACTGTCTCACTGTCAATACGCTGGCGTTTAATATTTTCTTGAAACTGTGTCTCCAGCCCACGAATCATTATTTCATGATCATCTGCATTATCTCGCAGGGATGATGTAATAGCGTATACAAGTCTAAGTTCTTCCCGTATAATACTTCGCATCACCTCAAAAGAAACAGCATCATGTTGGTTGATAGCAGCGCCTACATTACACAATCTTCTATTGTCTATGTCATATTGACCATCAGCGGTAATTTTGAATCCTTCACCGGGAGGACCTCGACCGCCTCTGGTAATACTCTTAATCCTCGACAATTGACGACCAAACACGTCAACACTCATGATTCAAATGAATCGAAGGAGTGCATACTGTCTAATAAATGATTTCAGCTTCACGCAACTCTTCAATGATTGAAATGATTTCGTTGGAATGGCTAGAGTTGCCAGCTGATTGGGAGGCTAGGAGCAACCTCAGTCGATCTACTAGTTCATTAGGATCGTCCCAATAAACATAATCCAGCGTTCTGCGTCTTTTCGCAGCCATATAGCGAGGTAAAGCTTTACCAATTTTCCGCCTCGGCGATAGGAGCATATTCGCAATAACATTTTTGTACTTGATACCTTTCATGCGAATGGGTTCATTGGGTTTGTAGTACTTTCGATGCGCATACGTGCTAGTAACAATTGAACGATAATTGTCCATATCTGCAGCAGTTACGATCTCTCTGTTTGGTAACTTTTTGAATATCAGTTCAAGCAAACCATGAGATAGTTCATAGGTTTTGTTCTTAACAAACAAGCGTCCGTTGTTAAAAGTTACTGGTGAATCACCAATCATTAGGACTCCTCCCCTCATTTGTCGAACACCGTACGAATCATCAAGCTCTTTTTTTTCACGTGTTTCAAACATTTGTAGGTACTGCTGCACAAGCGCAGGAGAGAGTTGAGATGTTCCTTGCAACACCGATGGATCGTTGTCAGATGATGAATCCTTGTCAGACGATAAATCCTTGTCGAACGATAAATCCGTATCGGAAGACGAATTTAATGTTTGTTGTTGATAATCGTCATCATCTCCATGCGCAGTTCTAAACGTATTATCAAAATTCCCCTCCTCCTGCTCCTCCTTCAAATCTAAATTCTCCTTCTTCCAAGCTGGTTCTTCCTCTTTCAACTTTTTTTTCTTAATGTTTTCCAGTTTTACCGACTGATCGACTAGCTTTTGCAACGGGGTCACCATCGGCTTAAAAACTTCGCTGAGCTCTTTCTCTGCAGTGATTTTTCCCAATTTTATCATTTTGTGCTTCCGTCGAATTGCATTGCTCGCGTTTGCAATTTGACGCAACACGATTTTCTCCTTATTGAAATTAGCATTCTGCATATTGACACTAGTGAGATTGAACTTCGACTGCACTTATATCCTTCTAGATTGCAAATTTATAAAACAGTCAAAACCCTTTCTGTAACGACCCTCATTCAACTCTCTGTCTTTGTCTATCACGACAAATCCATATTTACTTTCATTCCAGCATACCGAACACAGTTCCTTAAATTGTGCATATGTCATATCGGTATTGACATGATCATTGTAGATATGCTTTAAATTCATTTCATCTTGTCGAAATAGCACCAGTAGATTAGTATTATCGCGAACAAGATGTTTAGGAATCCTCGCATATGTTTGACAGAGATAAAAGCAGTCAACATTTCTGTGTCGTCCCATGCAAAAAAAGGCTCTTACGTTATCCTGCTTCTCACAAGATACATCATCAAAGATCATGATGGAGTTCAGCGCAGTGTCTTCCGGTTTAATCACTTTCTCATGCTCTGCAAAAGGGAAGAATCCCACTCCTTCCACAGTTTCAAGTAGCCGTCTAAGAAATACATATTTCGGTTGATTCAACGATTTTGAGTAAACGTATACATTCTCAAATCTCAAACCATTAGGATGTGTTATAAGGGTGAGAAGAGCATTAGTCTTTCCACAATTGGAGGGGCCGCAAAATACTGCACGCACACTGCTTGGCAACAAATCTCCATGTCGTCTTTTTCGCACATTCTGTTGTACAAGCTCGTCAAAATTCTTCATAGGTAGTTTCGTTGACTGATTACTGAACCTCATCTTGAGAATGAATGACATTAAACGCATGGATAGTACCTTTATAAAGAGCTATAAGTCTAATTTGCATCCAAAATCTACTTCAGTTCAACTTTGTACTTTCTGTGAAAAGGATCGCACAACATGAATAATTCTGAGAACCCTATTGCTGAAAGCTTGAAAAAATTTGCAAAAGAGGTGCATCAACGGTGTCTTCCTCCTGTTCACTCCGATGTGAACGTTAAAAAGATCACGGGAAGTCAACCATTTGCAGGAAAAGTTGATCCTGGACGATACGGAAATGTAGGCGATAAAAAATAGGCTATAAATAGATATTCCAGGGAAACTATTTGCTCAGTCTGAAACAATTCGTTAGTCTGATATGATTGTGCATAAGAGCGGCAAAGGATTTGTAAACGATCTGATCAATAAACTTCCTGTCGAATTGCACGTTCCGGGATATCAATACTGTGGTCCTGGTACGAAATTAGCAAAGAGACTTGCACGAGGTGATCCAGGAATTAATCCACTCGACGCTGCGTGCAAACAGCACGATATCGCATACTCAAAAAATCGAGATAACCTCTCTGCTCGACATACAGCAGATAGAATTCTCGCGGAGAAAGCTTGGGAACGAGTTCAAGCAAAAGACGCAAGTTTTGGTGAAAAGGCAACGGCGTGGGCTGTTGCGAATACAATGAAAGCTAAAACGAAACTCGGAATGGGTACTAAGAAGCAGAAGAAAGTGTCACTAAAGCGTATTATTCGAGCGGCAAAAGCTTCAATGATACCGGGTGGCAATGCTGTAAAATCTGCCTTAGAGGGTGCTCGTACAGCTGTGAGAAATGCCGGTGGTCGGAAGAATATTCAATCACCACGAATTCTCCCTGTACCCGCTAAAATCGGAGGTTTCTTACCGTTTCTCATACCGATTTTTGCTGGATTGAGTGCCACGGGAGCTCTTGCTGGTGGCGCAGCGGGTATTGCTAAAGCTGTAAATGATGCGAATGTTGCAAAAAGTGCTCTTGAAGAGAGCAAACGGCATAATAAAACAATGGAGACGATTGCTTTAGGCAAAGGGCTATATCTCAAACCCTATAAGACTGGTATGGGTCTCTGTCTAAAAAACGTGTAAGGCTACCACATCGAGCACTCACTGATTACGATTTATCAAAGTTTGCTAAAAAGCTGCAAATTCCACATTTTCGTGGAGTTTATATGAGAAATGCATTGCCCAAAGGTGGACCTCAAAAATATGAATCAGCTATCGTGAACCTTGATGATAAAGAGGGTTCTGGCACACATTGGGTTGCATACGAAAAAAAAAACAAGAAAGTTATTTATTTTGATAGCTTTGGCAACCTTCAACCACCGTCAGACTTGATGAAATACTTCGGTGTTGGTAGCACCGTAAATTACAATTATGAAAAATATCAGGACTATGACACAGTAATATGTGGACACTTGTGTCTCAAGTTTTTAAATGGAGAACTATAAAATGAGCTCGCATATCATTGATAGTATCAGTTTAACATTAGACGTGATGAGTGATTCTTTTACGCTAACCCTATCGGGTACATCATCAATTCTCGAGGCTTACTATTTTCCTCCAATTGAGTTGTCACCGTTCAAAAATTATACTTTGGGTCTCGTTGAGCTTTTGACCTTCAACTCCATTCCTAATATTGATGTGGGAAATAACAAATTTTACGTAGACAAGGAGGTTATAACTATACCAACTGGAAGCTATGAAATTGAAGATCTTGAAAATTATTTGCAAAAAGCGCTCTCCGATCACAACATTGTCGTCAATCTTAAGCCTAATAATAACACTCTATGTAGCGAAATCAACTGCAATCGTGATATAAATTTCGAGCCAAGCGATTCTATTGGACGATTATTGGGTTTCACTCCGCGAATCCTTCCAGCTAATATTACTCATAAATCCAACCTACCAGTTACCATTCTCAAGGTCAATTCACTACGAGTCGAGTGCAACATAACCGCAGGAGCTTACATAAACGGTCAACAAGTGCATACAATTCACGAATTTTTTCCCGTTGTCCCACCGGGATATAAGATCGTTGAAGTGCCGTCACACATCACTTACCTTCCTATCACTGTACAGTCTATAGATAATCTGCAGCTGAAACTCGTAGATCAAGACGGAGAATTGGTGAATTTTCGAGATGAAGTGATAACGATCAGACTGCATGTAAAATCATAAAAATGGGTATTGTTTTTGAGCCAAGAGTAAGTTATAAAATTGAAACGACATGCCCAGAGCGAAACAGTCGTCGAGCATCTCGCAAGGAGCTAACACGTCAAAACATTCAGTTTCTGAAAAGTCTGGGTCTAAAACCTCGAGGAAAGTAAAAATAAGTGTTTGTTGCGTCACATTTTTTTGTATTTTACCATGGAGGAAATCTTAAGAATACAAAAGCCAATCATCTTTGACGAGTCCATCGCACATTATGAAACTCATGGACATCAACCTTTCGCATCGGCAACCTTCAACAACAACGATGAGATCCGTATCGCAGTCCAGCATCAGGATTTGTGCTTACTACCAAGCAAGAGCTCATTGCATATATATGGTAGACTAACGAAAGCTGATGGACAATCTGTTGTTGCTACAACGAAGTTGGTCAATAATGCCATCTGCCACTTGTTTGAGGAAATTCGCTACGAGTTGAATGCTGTGGAGATCGATCGAAGTAAAAATGTTGGTCTTACCACTCTTATGAAAAACTATATCTCTCAGAATCCTAGTCAGAAGTCTGTCATGGAAAATGCTGGTTGGATGAGCGATGACGAAACGTTGATAACTGATGATTCTGGCTATTTCGACATCTCCATACCTCTGAGTATGGTATTGGGTTTTGCTGAGGACTATCGCAAAATTGTTGTCAATGCCAAGCATGAGCTGATTTTGACTCGGGCAAATACCGATACGAACGCTATTATACAAACTGTTGGAAAAGCTGCTGCGGCGGAGCAATTCAAAATTACCTTTTCGAAGATCGAATGGATGATACCATACGTCAGGGTCGCTGATCAACGAAAAATTCAACTATTAAACTACATTGCCAAAGATTCATACATTCCTATAAGTTTTCGTACGTGGGAATTGTACGAGTACCCATTACTGCCTACAACCACAAAACACGTTTGGGTTGTGAAAACTTCAACACAACTCGAAAAACCTCGATACGTTGTTGTAGGATTCCAAACAGCTCGAAAAAATAGTAGTACTAAGAATGCGAGTCACTTTGATCATTGTAACATCAGAGACGTCAAACTCTTTCTCAACTCACAGAGTTACCCTTATGGGAATTTGAATCTTGACATTGATCGTAATCAGTACGCTCTACTCTACGATATGTATGCTAATTTCCAGGCTTCCTACTACGGAAAGGACCCTGAACCATTGTTAAGTAAAGCTGACTTTTTGAAGTACGCACCACTCATTGTCATTGATTGTTCAAAACAAAATGAGTCGTTAAAATCTGGACCGGTTGACATTCGACTAGAATTCGAGTCAACGAATCCTTTTCCACCTCATACATCTGCTTATTGCTTAATACTACACGATCGAATTATAGAATATAATTCAATCAGTGGAAATGTCAAGAAATTGGTATGAAAAAGTGAGCATTTATGTCTCATTCTGATTTCAAATTTTATACAAAATTATATTTTAGCCATGGTGGGGGAAGCAATGTTGCTATAAAGATGTTAGTTACGAGCTTCTCAGATCAGTTGGGCTTGAGGGATGGAGTACGTGGTTGACTTACAGGGTTTCAAAAAACCCATCAATGAATTTGTGCTCAAAGAATTCTCAGTCATTTCCTTAACCGATTCCACGCCGTTGACACTGTTTTTCGAAGCACCTTACATGTGGAACGATTTGCCTGTGAAATACAAATGCACAAACGCGTGGTTGACACGCAATTTCCATGGATTACCCTGGAACTTTGGTTCTGTACCCTACAACGCTGCAACCGGAATCATCCAAAGCATTTTGCATAATGCTAGAACCATCTACGTGAAGGGCTCAGAGAAGAGAGAATGGTTAGCGAATTTTTTGTTGGACGGATCAGAACGGATTATCAATCTTGAAATGCTTGACTGTCCTTCGCTGCAAGAATTACGGAAACAAGTAGATACTATATGTCCTCATCATGAAAATTTACTCAAGTTCAATTGTGCTCATCGAAATGTTCAGCAGCTAAAAAATTGGATTCTCAAACCTAATGATTAAGATTAAGATTTTTTTTTCAATCAACGTTTATTTTATGAATATTTTATATCGCAAAGCTAGCTATGATACGTGTAAGGTTTTTTTCATGAAAATAAATACAAATTTCCTGTAAAAAAGTATTTTATTGATTTTTACATTATTCCTTCACTTTACATATTTGAATTATCTCTACCAACTCCTTCAAATGCTCCACATGATTAAGTAAGTTACGAGAAAAGTCTATTACATCATCGGCAGATTCATCCTCGAAAGAAAAATGTGGATTTGTCGCTACTTTACATTTCAACTGTAATAATTTTTTAATCATTTCAGTAACATCATTGGTTAAACATTGCACGTGCTTATTGATAATATTAATTGATTCATATGTACGTTTGCACTGAGTACAAAGTTCGCTGTTGTTGCTGGTGTTGTCTTGCTCACATTTTACTTTCTCCAAATTTCTTTGAAACTCCACGATATCGTTGAGGAAATCGTAGATCGTATCTGGTGGATCATCTCCGAAATGTTTGAGTACAGCATCCTCATAATCGCAAAAGAATGGTGGAAAACAGCACAATTGTTTCAACTGGTCCGGACTTAATTCATCCATTTTAACGACTGATTGTCGTTTAACTGCGAGTTTTGTTTTTATATCTCGTGGTCAAGAATCGAACTTCTCACCCTTTATAGCCAATCCCTGACAGGAAATCGTCGAAACTTCGAGAGGGCTGTCATCGTGTACCCCCCCGCCCTATGCGTCTTCCAAAGTTAGACGCTCATATTATTTAGAACGTGGAATATAATCTTTGACATTTTAATTGATGCTAATCTTTCACACGTGGAATATAAACATCCTCTCATCCTCCGATGACCTTGATCCTCAATGACCTTAGTCAAGGGGAACTCTAATTGCGCATTGACGTCGAAATTTCGAGAATATTACGTCATCATCGAACCTTCCAGAAGTTTCTGGAAGGCTCTAGAAGCATTGACCTTGAACTTTAGAGAATATTACGTCGTCATCGAACCTTCCAGAATATTACATCATCATCGAACCTTCGAGAACGTTCTAGAACATTCTAGAAGTTTCTGGAAGATTCGAGAATATTACGTCATCATTCTAATTGCGACTCTCATTGACGTTCTGGAAGGCTCTAGAAGCATTGACCTTGAACTTTAGAGAATATTACGTCGTCATCGAACCTTCCAGAATATTACATCATCATCGAACCTTCGAGAACGTTCTAGAACATTCTAGAAGTTTCTGGAAGATTCGAGAATATTACGTCATCATTCTAATTGCGACTCTCATTGAAGTCGAACTTTCGAGAATATTACGTCATCATCGAACCTTCGAGAAGATTACGTCATCATCGAACCTTCGAGAACGTTCCAGAACATTCTAGAAGTTTCGAGAAGAGGTTCGTGTCCTGGCTGAGGGGTCGGTAAGGTGTCGGTAACAGGAATCTGTGTCCAGAAGCC
>JABSMR010037157.1:0-15745 GCA_018902295.1 Dusona sp. PSUC_FEM 10030013
AAGATGGAATATAAGCAGGGAAAAAAACGCGAGATAAAAAAAAACGTCACTTTGTAAAACGCATTCGGCCGAGGAAAAAATATGGCGGAGAGCCCGCAGTGGAAAACAAAGGGGGAAAAAAAGATGAACGTGATAAGAGCACAAATCGACGTCCTTAACTTCCAAATACGTATATATAACCCGACGACGGAGAACACTTTCCATCCTGACCTACATTCTCGCCGCGTATCTCCATCTTGCTCTCTCATCTCCCTCCCTGACCGCCCGCGTGGATACTCTCCGCTGCGCCGCGTACGTCTTTCTCGCTTTTTTATTTTTCCTCTCGTTGAGCTCGATCATCCTCCTCCTCGGGCTTATTCTTCGCCCTGTTGCTCCTTTTGCCAACCTGGCCATGTTTTTTTTTTCTTTTCATTTCGTATACATCGTAAATTCATCACAAATCATTATCGAACGAAACTTTCGTGAGCTGCATTTATGAATATGAAAACTCCATTTTCCGGGGAGAAAAAAATGAATAGTATCTGAAATTCTTCTCGAGAAAGATTGAAAAAATGATTGCGGGAACGAGAACGATTGCGGCACGATGTCCTCTCGCGAGTATTGTGTTTGCAGCTCGCTGCCATTCATAATTCGTTTCTGTGAATCGTAAACTTTTTTCCATTTTGTATTTTTTTGTCCATGTTTCCGCGCGAAGCTTCGGGGCCCAGGAGAGCACGCGTCGGAGCGTTCGAATCCCGCGTGTTCGGTGTAAACGCGAAGACCATTATCTTCGGAGGAGAGCAGAGGCGAAGAGCGGAGCGCGGGTGAGACGCTCGCGGTTTCGGTGAGTTACCGGTACAACATAACGCAATAAGAAGGCGATTGTTGTCGGCTGCGTAAACGTGTCGTAATGGGAAGTCTCTCGTCTCGCAACACGAGAATACATAACGCTGCGTTATATACCCGGTGTGTCGTTTCGCTCGGGCAAATCGCGAGGCCTCGCCCCGGAGGAACGTCTGCGGTGGCATATTCAAAATTTCAATCTCGATTCGTCCTCGACGTTGGAAAAAATTGTGAAAAAAAACGTTTATTCGTTGAAGGCATAGTTCTGGGCTCGCGGGCGAAGAGATTGAAAGAAAAAACAGAATTAGTCCGAAATAAATTCGACAATAATAGGCAAGGGATTCATTTATTCCCACGGTTGAGAATCCCTGGCTGCGGGGGGAACCGGGCGGCAAAAGTACACACGACACCGTTCTTCCTCGCGTTCTATTAATATATATATTATTTCTCTTCTGCACTCCCCGCGGTCACTCTCTCACTCTCGCCCTCTTTCTCTCTCTATCTCCACGGCTGTTTGTTCGCTCGGTTGAACGTTCGGGACGTTATATATAGCGCTAAAAATCTATGTATATATATTCCGAAGAAAAGACGAGTCCCGAAGAGGGAAAGAGAGAGAGAGAGAGGGGGTTCCCGCGGAGAAGTCGATGTCTCGTTACGAAATCCCTCGTATACGGATATATATACACGAAGTCACGTGATCATAACTGCTTCACCAAGAGTGCGCGTGACGAATGAGAAAATGCGAGAGAATCACGAAGAATTAATAGATTGAGGGGGAGATTGATGCAAGCGAAGAAATCAAAGTTTCAGCTCTGCAAGAATTCTCCTTTATCGAGCGAGTAGACGCGCCGATAAAACAGCCTTCCCGCGAAAAGCGATCGAGCACGCGCGCGAATTCGAGCGCCATCTTTCGCACCATTTTTCAGACGAAGCTGGCAAGCGAGAACTCGCGTTTTTGCTCCCTTTCCCGCTGCTCGCTGTCCTTGCAAGGCTGCGGGCCATCGAACTCTTGGCCTACTGCCTGCCAGCCCGTTGCGTACCCTCCTCGCTCATGCGGAGCGAGGGAGAGAGAAGATGAACGTGTAAACGCAACGCCCTTCTCATATTCGACCGCAGGACGTGGAGCAACTATGGGGAAAAGGGTGACTTTTCCCTCTTGTCCAGCACAAGATTATCGGTGCATATTCGCTCAGGAGTGTAAAAACCTCACGGAAGCTTTTTCTCGAAGCCCCCCTTGTTGTTTAAGGGTTCGCTGGAAAACGCACGATGAATACGAGGGTGGAGGGCGCGCTTGCTTTGTCCTCGAATGAACGATGGCGTAAAAAAATCATAATTTTCTACGAACTCTGTGGAATCCTATTTATAATGAACTTTGATGAATTATATTTGAAAATACATCTCAAGGATACATTTTGATGGATCGGTGCATTGATGAGTCATTGGAGAAAGCGGGGTCCGGTGAGAGCAGGGGTGAAAATCGAAGGGCGCGTGGGTGTAAGCTTCGGAGATAATTAGCAGATGTTTTTGAGGCAAGGGGGTAGTGGCGACTCACGTAAGTGCGTTCGAGATGGGGCTTCTCCCTGTCAGCAGACACGCCTTTTCCGTTGTAAGCTCTTTAAATATAACGAGAGACATATCTGAGAGTTCGAGAAGGCTTACGATGCAAAAAAAAAAAAGTTTTTTCCCTGCAGTATGCAATCGAACACGGCGTTGCCTTGAAATAACGCGTCGCGTTCGCGTTATTCAATTCTCAGCTAATTCGACGACGTAATTCTCAGTTTGCGACTTTTCGATCTTTAACCCGTGATTTTTCTCATGAGATTAACAAATTTTCGAGATTTCTCAGGCAAGAAAAGTCCGCTGAAATACATCTTGATTCACACTCTTCGCCTCCCGATGGATTAAATCCTTGGCGACGACACGCGAGTACCGTAACGGAAAGACTGCTAAACCGCGTTATAAACCGTTTCGGGGCTAATTAAAACGGCGCATCGTTCTCGTCCCGCTGTTACCAGGAGAACCGGCAGCAACGCCGCTATTACAACGTCATTTACAAATACTCGTCGTCAAAAAACTCGACGTTATTGGAAAAATTCGTCGAACTATCAAATTACTCCCGTCAATCAATATTGAGTCTCGGGAACTTTATAAGTAGAGCAAGAAAAATCAATTGAGAACAAATTTTGTCCTTGTTTTTTTTCATTCTTTTCCCCTAAAATATAATTTTTTGGAAAAGCCTCATTTTCATTTTTTTCTCCCATTTACTTCAAATAGTATATACAATTGAAAAAATGATCAGCGCCAATTGAGGCTTATAACAAGAAGCCTGAACGCTTTCATTCATATTGAAAAAATTCAAACAGTTGTAAGTTTTACGAAAAAACGTTGATCTACTCTGAAGCTGGAAAAATATTTATAAACGCATTTCTTTTTTCGAAAAAAAATACAAATAGAAAATCAACATTGACGATTTTAATGAAAATTCAATTTTTTGACGAAAAAGTGAAAAAAGAATAAAAATATTATTTCTTCCGAAAGTTCGTGAACAACTCATTAAAATCACGATCCATTATTACCGTTGAAGGGGGGGGGGGCATAGCTCCCGTGTTATCGCAGCCTGAATCCAGAGGGGTGAGAAGAAAAATGATAGTAGTTGTCAAAATCGAAAACTCAAAATCCGTGTCTGCCTATTTTTTCTATAGAAAAACAATAAAATTCGTTCGAATCGAAACGGGTCGGAGTTTCGGAGTGTAAAGTAGCGCCGAATTCCTTATACATAGCAAAACATGTACATAGGCCGGATTGATAATAGAATTAAAAATGATTTGCGTGTTTGTTCGAGCCGCATGGCGAATATCGAATCGAGGGGATCTCGTTGCCGTCGGAGGTGGACAAGCGTTTTGCCGCATGCGATATTCCTGGTGTAGATAATACGAGAAATTCTTTAGCGTCCTTGTCTCGGTCTCTGCTTCGCGATGTACGAACGGGATACGAGGTTCGCGAGCGATGAGAGACACCACGTGGGATGTTTTGAGCACGTATTTGTGTGCGTGCATACAACATTGTATCTCCTCCTTCCCCGTCGCCCTTATTATTTAACTGTTGGGCGCGCATCAGCGACGACGTTGGCGGGGCGAGGGGAAAGCAGGACCGCTGGGATAGGGATAACGGTGTCGGTAACCGCGCGCGACAGAGAACTCCGGTGTGTGCGCTCGCCGTGTGTTCTCTCTGCCGGTTCGTATTATAGCGGTACTCTGGCACAGCCGCGAACCCGTTACTTGACCGAGAGATCCGCTACAGCGCGGCGCGGGATCCACGCCGTAATCCCCTTTTTTGCTCTTGCGCCCCGTACAATTATGTTTTCTTCGTCTTCATTCTTCCCGCTCAACTTTTTCATCAACAACTAATAATTGCTGGAAGATAATAATGAATATCCAGAAAGATAAACAAAGGAACATGATATTTCGGAAAGATGAACAAAGGAACAATGATATTACGGAAAGAAAAGCAAAGAAACAACGATATTTTGGAAAGATAAACAAAGGGACAATAATAGTTCGGCAAGATAAACAAATGAAGAATGTTTGGCACGAATGTTTTGAAATATAGGTTCGTGACGTTTCGTATATACAACTAGTACCTGTTCCGGTGATGGGTGGAGAAGCGAGCTGAGAGCTGGTAATATCGGGTGGTTGTTGGGTTTGCTGGGTGGTTGGAGCCGCCGAAGTTTGGCTCTGCTGTTGCTGAGCCGGTGGCTGTGCGGCTGCTTGTTGTTGCGACGGCTGTTGTTGCTGGGGGCTGTTAGCAGCGACCACCGCAACCGGACTTGCCGCGCTCTCTGCCATTATTATTTTATTTTTCTCCTTTTGCCGCCCCCGCCACCGCCCGACGCCCCCCGTTCCTCTCTCTTAATCTCTTGCTTCTCGCACGCTTGGACCGCTCACAAACCTTCCCGATTATATCACGCAGCTGCAGTCCGCGGTATTCGACGGGAGAATAACCGGCATCTCTTACTGCTGCTGCTGCTGCTGCTGCTGCTTATCCGGCCAATATCTCAACTTGTCCGAATTTTTTCCTTGCATTTATATATACATACACAACTCATAGGTACGAATTCAGGATTGATTACAACACTCTTGAACAACGGGACACCCGAATAAAAATTGGCCAATTAATCGACAACCAACAACGCCATAACTTCTTGACAATTCGTGAGAAAATACGGTATACTTTTACTCGCTACAACGGATATAGATTTCTTTATTTTAAACAACAAATTCGGCTAATTACGCAATAACGATAATTCGACTAGAAAATTGTGGGGATTATATTCGGTGAGCGCGTCGTTAATGTATATCGACTTTGTTAGCGGCATCCCGTAGGCTCGCGCATGGCCGCACCAACCGTCTTCCCATTATTAGATTCACGACAATTCGCGATCTTTCGCTTTTCCGGCAAATCATTTTTGAATTGTCTCCC
The DNA here is from genome assembly GCA_018902295.1 of Dusona sp. PSUC_FEM 10030013. Classification (NCBI taxonomy): domain Eukaryota; kingdom Metazoa; phylum Arthropoda; class Insecta; order Hymenoptera; family Ichneumonidae; genus Dusona; species Dusona sp. PSUC_FEM 10030013. Next base: position 5,302 of record JABSMR010037157.1, read on the forward strand.
TCTAATCAAATCCCCTGTTCGCACACTCCTAGAGCCTTTTATCTTTGCTTTATTATACCAAGTTACCTACTAATCGATCACCTGTTAGCAGGGCACGAATAAAACGATCAAATATAAACGAATAATCTTTGATTCGCGAATAGTGACGGATCGACGATGTTTTATTTGTTGTTTGCAATCGAGTCGGATCTCGTGGAGAATTAACAGACCGGCGACGCGTGTATTTTATTATTGACTCGGAAAATTTTTGGACCGTTTTCCGGTTCGAAGCTCCTCGTGTTTTATTTTCGCGGTTTAAATATTTAAGTCGCGGTAATTTAGCATTTGAATTGAATTGTTTATTTCCTATTGTTGGATCGTTGATTTATTTTGAAAAATAATGAAACAAATATGTGAATTTTCGGTATTTAGCGGGGAGGATTCTGGTGCGGATAAAAATAAAAATTCGCCATGTTCGTTTCGGCTAATAATAAAAGAGTTGTTTCGGGTCGGGTTGAGTTGAGTTGGATCGGGTTGGGTGAAACGACGGCTCACGCGCGCGTCGAGCCTCGTCGCTTAGGTACTCGACCTTAGATAGCCGTACGTACGCGCCGTACAGCGGCAGGGTGGCGAAACGACGGGACCAGGCTAGAGAGTCAATAGGTCAGTGGGGCTTGTCTATCGTTACACGGCGCTGGCAACAACCCTCCTCGCACACCTCGCACTTTTCAATTAAACAAAAGTCCCATTTTTTTCTTCCTCACACTGCATTCGTAATCATAGATTCGCTGGACTGCGAAAATAGACGCAGACACGGCTTTAATAATTTCTTTCAATCGATCGTTTTCCCGCGTCCTCCCAATTTCGCTACGTCTATGAATGCAAATTCGTGACTAAAACGCGTGGAGAATTATCTCTTGGTACAGCCTCGCTTTTCCTCCACTCTAATCGACTCGAGCTCGATTTGAATAAAAATGAAATACACAGATAAATAAATATCTGCTTGGAAATGATTGCTGAGGCTCAAGATTCATCGTCGCACTATGAAAATGATTAATCTCCGTGAGATGTTTCGTATCAAATGAGTCGATTTGATTTCTCGTATTATTTAGCCCTTGCGTCGCGCACTCGGCCACCCGCCCGCCCGCCTCCTAGCGTCTTGATTTTCTCGGCATTATTTTTCCGAGGAAACGATCCTAAAATCACTGTTTCATATTATTTTTATTCCTCTCTCGTTCTCTCGTTGTCGAAAATCCGCACACAAGAAAAAAAAGAACAGAAATAGCGATGTCAATTTGAGCTTCCCGTTCTCCTCGGGCTGAGAGCTCCCTACGAATTTCTCTCGCGTCGAGGGTAAATCGCGCACGGAGGATACTTGCCGAAAATCGAAAAAAGCCTCGACACAGCCCAGTTTCTTAAATAAATTGTCAAACTTGCGAATTGCTTCGTATTATCCACAACGATGTGGAAAATGTCGAGGCGGGCGGAACTGACGTTTCCGTTGACGGTTCGCCTGCACTTACGGGGGTGTACGTATTCGTGTTGACGGGGGTTGATGACGGAGACGCGAGATGGCGCACCGGGACGCCCGGCGCACCGACACGACCCATCGCCGCCCCTCGCATTTTACTCCTCTCGCCTACCCGCCAACAAGGAGACCTTACACTTGATCCTGCTCGTGCTTTTTCGTATGTCCTCTCCTGCCCATCCCATCATTTTGTTCACCTGTACACCAACTAATTCGAAAGGTATTCGGTGGTTTCCCACTACCACGTCAGGCCTCGTTCTCTTTTAAATCATGTTTTACATTAATTCTATCTCTTTTACTTGCCCATTTTCCAATTTTTACACAAATTCTTTTTAAAATCTTCAACAGTAAAAATTTCTTACTTCACGGGCGTATTTTATTTGCTCAATCTACACAATTCTAAGGGAGGTGATTATGTTGTCACTTAAACTTTAAATTAGATGAATTGTTTACGGCCTGCGGAGCAGCCTCAAGCTCTTGATTCAACAATTATTGTTGTATCTGAATCTGTAAATCCTCCACATCGGTGGACTGCTGTTCATGCACGACAGAAAAGTTCACGATGAGTCAAATGAACAAATGAATGACAGTTCATCAGCTTGAGTGATCTGTCATTCACAATTGAAGAATTATCATCGACTATCTTTTTCGTCTGATACAAAATCAACCTGTCTATTCGATCATGTGCAGAGAAAAATATTCTTTCGTGAGTTTCACACGAGTAAATTATTTTCTATTTTTATTTTTCTGCGGCCGTGCTTGCATCAAAGACGTCCTAAAAACCTAGAAAGATATTTGAAAGCGATTCGGTCTCTATTTTCATTCCATTCGGAGCTAGTGTCCAGAGTACGTGAAAGCTTTTCTGTTTGACGCGATAAGTGCTTTTTGCTGTTTACGAAGGGGTGTTGCATCTTTGCCAACAACTCGGCTGCGTGTGAAAGACACGCACTTATTTTGGTGGAGCCGATAACTGGGCAAGTTTTTTAGTCACAGCAGCCTCGAGCGTAAGAGGGAAGTAAATGCTCGAGGGATACATTTGATCCACGTATATAGTGGCACTCTAGCTCATCTGGAGTGAAAAGTGAGAGTACTCTTAGCGAGTGGATGCTTTGGATTTGGATGGCGGACATTTGTTTGAAAAAACGACGATAAAAGCGCGACAGCGTTGAGTATCGCTCGGGGAACTTGACCTAGTGGTGAAAGGCGCGCGGCCTACGTCCTGCTTTTATTCGGTAGCATAGCTAGTACCGTGCACGTGTGAGCTCGTATATATAGCGAGGGATATTAGGCTTGAGTGACCTTGCCCAGAAGGTACTCGAAGCAGCGTTGCAAGCAAGGGTTGTGCAGGGCGCGTGTGGCGTCTGGCCACTCGAGCCCTTCCATGCGCTCCGCGACTCGCTTCGGTTCCGCGAGTTGCCACCAGTTTTTCCGGCAAGTGTAATCGAGCCTCGGTACAGTAATATAGCGGCGAGAAACTCGAGCATGCGCCCCAGGGGTCGAACCCTCCGAGTTTTACTCCTTCGATCCGTGGGGTAAAACGCAGCTATATATAACACACCCACCCGGCACCGGCACCCTTGCCGTTTCGGGGTTGCGCGCTGCTGCTCTCCACCCCCACCTAGTCGCCCCTGATCAGTTCTTTGCACATATCTATCATATTGGCGATTATTTTACCGAAAGAAAATTAAAAAATCCCCAAATTGTCAACGTGCCAGTTATTTTCAGGCCTACGTTTGTGACTTTAAAACTCCACCTTTATTCCTCTCGCCTGCCGCAATGAATACAAGTCGCGAGATCGTGAGGTGGGTAAGAAAAGGCAGAGGACACGAAAGAGTTTAAAAAAAAGATAATATTAAAAAAAGCGTATGAAGCAAGCGTCCGAGCGGCTCTCGACCGTTACTTTTCAAGCACACACAGACACGCGCTATACGCCTCCACGGTGTTTTGCCTTCGACACAACACCGATTGGCCGCAGAGGAGCGTATAAAATAATTTAACTTGTCCCTCTCTCCGCGGGCTAAGACTCGTGATGTGTATACATATGTTTTCACCTCTCCGCACCCCACCTCCCCGCGCCATCGTCGCGTATACTTCCGAAACGGTACTTTTAACTGTACCCCAGGTATGCTTCGAGTCTCCGGATTCGACCGCGAGACTTGTCTTCTTTTTTCACTCTACAGAACTCTGGGATTACATTTTAGTCGAACGAGCTAACTTTATTTCTATTACCACGTTTCAAAGTTATCAGCGATTTCGTTAAATCACAGATTATCATAATAACTAAGTTGATTTTAGGCTCTGGAATTAAAATGGTATATGTGTCCTTGATTTTTTGCGATTCCGATGAAAATGCATAGCTCTCCAACGGTGCATTGGCTTGTGGAGTAGACATAGACGAGGTGCGAATGGAGGAGTGTCATATTGGAGGACGAAGAAGAAGCAGTAGAAGAAGAATAAGAAGGGAACCGCGGGAAAAGATAGCGGTGCCTGTTCTAGGGGAGCGTGCGTGCGCGTAAGCGATCACGTAATGTAGGCTCCTCGGCGAATGTACCGCAATACACGATGGTTACGTCACGCAACACGAGCGGACCTCTTTTCTTTCTCCCGTTGAATGTCGCGTATCGGGGAGCGGAGTTGGAAGGGATAGGTCGGCCGATCTCTCTTTCTCCTTCTCTCACGACGGCGGGGAAGACGATGCCGAAGACATAAGAAGAAGAAGAGGAATAAGATGCGGCGGTGGAATAAGCGGCTCGCGATGACGAGCAAGTCGCGCTGAAGAGGAAGAAGGAGAAGAGCGAACAGACGGACGGACACAACTCGGAGAACCGTTCAGCGATGAGGCGCGATGAGACAGAGAGAGAGAGTAAGAAAGCGGGAGGCAGAGCGCGAAAGGATTGAGCAAGGCACCGTTCAAGACGGGAAAGGACAGACCGTACGATGGCTCGCGTGCAACGCGTTTTGCCCCTCAGCGCTCCATCGAGGAAACTCTGGGTCACCCGGTCGACGCGAGTTCGTCTACCTTCTCCCGACAAACATCAACAAACGTAACTTTCCATCCCTCCCTAATCCCGACTTCAAGGGTCCGCGCATTCCACTAAATTTCCACTACTTTTCCATCCCCATGTGCAGCATCGAGCATCTGGAAGCAGCGAACAGACTTTGAAAGAAAATTACCGTTACGCGGAATCTTTCAATACCCCCACGCACGCATGATAAGACATTGACATACGACTCGCGCGTTTCTGCGAGATTATCCTTCTCCCGCGTCCATTTTATGCCCCTTACAAATCCGTAAATATAAATTCGATACCGGAGAATAGAGTGCAATCGCCGCTTGTTTTGCCTCCTCTGTTATTCTCGTCCGCAATAATTCTTTAGCCAGGAATCAGGAAAACGATGGCTGGATGCAGCGGGAGAATGGATAGCGTCGTAGCGCATGGCCACCGTAGGAGCAACAACGCTTGTCTCGCGATAATACACGTAGCGGTAAATCGCCTTATGGGCCAGTGCCTTCTCTCCCCAGAGGAGTTTGCTCTCAAGCAGCGTTTACCTCCACCTATACTTGCATAGACGCGCGCACGCGCGCTTCCACTCGCGATAGATCGAGAAAGAGGTCTCAGCCGAGGAGGAATCGTGTCCGGGTTCAGGGCCAGTTGGGTAAACAGTACATTTATGCATATAAATGCGCACTATTGTGGCTCAGTTGCGTGTGCGATATGCTGGCGCGTATAACAAACAGCTAAAAACTAACTGGATATCCCGGCGCCCCCTTAACACGTATAGGATGAAGTGTTGTATGGCTCCGACGCGCGAGCGGCTCCATTTTCCAAATTGTATTAGTTCCCCCGAAAAAAGCTCTCTATAGTAATCTCCGGGGTCATTCGTTGAGCGTTTTACTTTGAGAGCGAAAGGAAAAAGCCCGAGGAGTCTAGCGCTCGTATATTCGATAAGAGAACCTGCTTTCGTGGGGTTAAGGTCTCGCGAGGCTAGGGTTGAGAAAAGGTCGACGACCGATTCACGCTTTTTATTTATTTCTTTCTTTTTTGTTTGCGAGAAAAAGGTTAACGATCTTGGCGCGGGTTCCGGCACGAGAATTTCACATTTAGTCGCAAGTTCAACGGCAATTACGTGCCATCGCGTTTCCGTCCTGTTTTCGTCTTTTTCATCGTATTCAAATGGCTACGTCAATCTTGACAGTACTTCGAATTGTCTTAAATTTATCTGGTTCTCAAATCCATCGGAACATTCGAAAAAAAGACTCAATCGAGCAGGTGGTTGACTTTTCGATTGTTTCCGGAATGACGGTGTAAGATAGATATTTGTTATTTATTCGAGGTGGATGTGGCTTAAGTCGAGACTACGGAATGCCCCGTAGACGTATAAATACGCACGGAGAAAAAAAAGCGTGTCCGCAGGTACAAAAAGGTTAAGGCTCTACGAGAATTTGTTCGGAACCGCGCGCGGGAGAGCCCGTGCTGGTGTGTGAGCGGCGTGGCCATACGGTCGGGTCATTGTCCTCTGAGAGCCCTTGCCCAAAGTCCCATCGCCAGCGTGCTCGCGTGCATGATTTCGCCGGCACGGTCGCATGTACCTTTTATTTATTTCCATTTACTCCACATCCACGTACATAGCGCGAGTCGATGAACAAACAGAGAAAGAACCGTAGCCCGTTAACTAAGCCATAAATCATACGAATTTATCAGTCGATATTGTACTTTAAGGAGGGAGAACAGCACGTTGAAAAAACAATTAAAAGCCAGCGAGGTTATTAGACTGGGAACTTCTCACGTAACTGCCGTGATGATAATTAATAAGTGCGCATGTGGAAAAAACGAGCGGACGGCTAACGAGCGTGACTGTCAATGACGCTCGCGCTCGCTAATTATTATTCAATATACAGCGTGCACTGTATATCGTGTACCGAGAGATTCCATGATATAAATGAACATTATTACGATCGAGACTTTTTTCAAATCTGGTTGCAAATTACGTGAGGAGCGTCACGTTCCGACGAATTTCCGTTCAGAGCCTCCAGCTTTGCTGCACTAATTTAAATACGAGTTCTTATGCTCATCATATTAACCGTGAATTAGGAAGGAGATTGGTGATTGCATGCCGTGGTGTGTGTCAGAGATTCTCATCGTTTGGTCGCTATCTGCTCTGCTCCTCGAGAGCAACGTCCTCTCATTATCGAAATGCGATATCCTTCTGGTACGTTGCCGATTTCGAGCTCTTTTCCGCCGGGCGCTCTCTCTCCTCTGCTCGCAATAAGGTCCGTGACTTTGAACTCGACGAACGACGACGTCGACCGGGAGGCGTAAGATTGCGCCTCGGAGAAGGCAAGGACGCGAAGACTCTTGATTCTCTTTTCTCTGATCTTCTCTGGTATACTTAATAATTCAAGTCTCGCGTAGATGCTAGGGCAGTAGAAACGCGGATGAATGGAAACTGAAATCCCGTGGGAAAACGATCCGGGAGAGGGTTTTTCGTCAGCGAGGTAAGAAAAGTTTGTGTATACAAAGCGAGTAACAGCGCGGAGGCGGGATTGGCTCTGGCTTTTTTGGTAAGGCCTTTTGATGCTTCGGTTTTGTACGCTGTAGACCGAGAGGGAGAGAGAGACGGCGCGCGAGTCGAGGAGCTGGCATAACACGACCAAGGCACCTGCGGTCGACGACCCTCGCGGAGGCTCGCTCCCAGGGAGAGAGAGAGAGAAAGACAGCTCGTATCGAATACCTCGGGGGCACACGGGAGGCTCCAAGCCGAGCGCGAGCGTTCAACGACGCGACAATGCTCCTCACCCGTACGAATGCCATCGGACGCACGTAACCCCGGGATGAATGTCCAAAAAAACGATGATTAAGAGTTTTACGAGAAGCCCACAGGCTCTCTGCTCCCACAAATTATCAATAGGACGCTAATACGCGATTGCCTTGGCAACGGGATGAGAAATTATTTTCTCCTTTCCCCAAGGGCGTAGGATGAAGGGTTATTTTATCAAACTGCCCAGCGTTTGATTGAAATATCATTCGTGTATTAATGAGCATCGGGGAACGAGTTGGTTGGGCGCAATGTGAGATTAAAAAAAGTTGAAGAAGCGCTAAGTCTTGGACCGCGGTACGCGTCACACGGTGGCTGGCCTCACCGTCCTTCGTGACTTCAATGAGCGTTAAGCGAGAGCTCCTTACGGCACTCTTGGCGCATCTTTGCCTCTTTCTCTTCCGTCGAGAGAAAATCGGCTTCGCCTCCATATAAGCTCGGCTGTGTGTGAGAGGGAAATACGGACGTGGAAAGAAAAAGATGCACAAAGAGTGGCGAGCCGGCGATGAGGAAGAGAACGAAGGCGTGTGCGAGAATGAGAGAATGAGAGAGCGGGAGCAGAGACGGCCAGTGTACCGACGGCCGATGACTGAGCAAAGAGTCGTCGAGTAAGAAAACAGCTGGTAAGTTGAACGAGCCACGAGTTCAATGACTGAGGGATCTAGCGAGCCTCGAGAAACATATACACATACATCGCCGTAGTAAGTATATATATAGACGCGAGCTTCTCCGGGAAGCGAGGGCTCGTCATTTTCGTATATATTCTCGTTAAAGCGCGAATGAATTTTAATGCGATTTAGCGCCCAATTGCGGACAGCAAATACTTATTTCTGCCATTTTTTTCACTCGCGTATTACAGCGAAGCATAAATAGTGAGGAAAAATCGATTGACATTAAATATACTGTGTTACGTTTCGTACATCGCATTGACGGTATTTTTGAGATAATAATGACGACGGAATCTCCGTGAGTCACGAGTTTCTTGCCGAGCTCGCTTAAAATCGGCTTGCGCAGCGCTGACTCTTGAATATTGCCAACTTTGTAGGAACAGCGATACCGTATGCCGATTCGATTATTTTTTTTTACATTTTTCAATAACGATCGACAGCGACGACAAACTAACAATTGACGAACGGAATATATTCCAGGGTCGGGAGTGTTTTTACCTCTATGGAATATTTCCGGGAGTGGCTCGCTATGAATAGCGTTAATTAGCCGCAAATTAGCCCGCGAGACGGCCGCATTTTTACACAATTGCGAGGGCTCTTTCTCTCTTTCTTTGCACATACTAACGGGCTAGCGGGCTAGCGGGCTAACGGGCTAACGGGCTAACGGGTCCGCCGCGTATCACTCCTCGGAATTACCCGGTTATTTCCAAAACACTATTTGCTCCGTAACTGAATGCCCGTAATCAAATTTACATTCACCCACGGTTTACAAAGACCGAAGCAGCTTCTGTCGGATTAAGGGCCGGCTTATATGCAGTTGCTATAGTCAGAATTAATACATATTTCTTTATCACTAAAATGCCTTTTCCAATCAAACACAGAGTGACATTCCATAGCACAATTATTGAACTCAATATATAATTTTTTTTGTCAAGAAAAAGTTTTTTTTTGCCGCGATCACAATATCTCAAAAAGTATTTCACCGACCGGTTTAAAATTTTTTGGGCTCTTTCTATACATACAGGACTACCGAATGGACGAAGGATTTGTCGAAATTTCGATTTTTACCAAAATGCCAGCGGTTGTACCGAAAAATAACTATTTTCGTCTTATAATATTTTCGCCTTTCGATTTAACAAAGCAGCAAGTTTTCATAGAAAAGAAAACCGTTCGTTCAATCGACATTCTTCCATGTGCAGAATGAGTCCTAAAAGTTTGAAACCAATCGGTACTGTAAAATGACGCTCCGTTTTTGATGAAAAAATGCATTTTAGTTACGAAAACAAAATTCTTGAATTTTGCCAACGACAACTGTATGCAACCCCTTAAAAAGCTGAACGAATTGAGGTCCTTGAAAAAAGCCCTTTTGCGAAAATCGATTTTTTCGCGCGATGTATAACGGTAGAAAATATGTTTGAACGGCGCACACCCCCACCCCCGAGTTTGAAATTTGGGCATCTTTTCTTACGAACTTCCGGCAGTAAACGAAGAAAGAGCTCGAGCGAGTCGTTGGAGCGTGAACTGAGGAGGCTTGTTTCGCCGTAACACTCGGCATAATGCATGTGTTTCTATGTATATATAGATATATAACCGGTCCTGGTACGACCACCAAAATCCAATCTCGCGAGCCGTCACGCTGAGCCATGAAGTAATCTCAGTGCCGACAGCGAGTACACGCGGGGTTCTTTCTCGCCTCATGACATTTGACGAAATTAATTATCAAGCCTCAATTTTCGCAACGAAACAAAAAAAACTCAAAGTTTTACTCGAGCCGATTAACTCAGAAGAAAATCCAAATGTTCCATTGATTTTTCTCGTTTAATTGTGCGAGATCATTCTTCTTTGGGCCTTAATTCTATAAATCTAGCTCAGGATTTTAAGAATCATAAAGAGTGGCTCCGAAACGATTCCCTTAAGGTTACGAGGGGTCCTTGCCGTTCTCTCGGAAATCCCTATCTGACGCTACATCTTTATGTGTTCGACAGAGAGAGGGAGAGAGAGAGAGGGGGAGAGGAGAAAATACGTGCTGGCAGTTAAGGGGATTGTACGACTAATATCGTGGATGGATTAACTCGAGATTCTGCGATGTGAAACTTTATCTCCGCGAGAGATAAGCCCCGATTTCTTATCCAAGAAGCTAGCACGCAGGGATGATTCCGATAGAGGCAGAAAGACCGTAGATTTTTCGTTAATGAGTCCGGTTGTAGGGTTTTGTGGAGTAAGGGCAAAAGCGAGAGATGAAAAGAGAAAAAAGCTGAATAAAGGCAGACACCAGTACACGCACAAGTCGGGGGTCAGTTTGTGAGTCCTGTACTGGTTCTCGGGTCTCTCTCTCCCTCTATTCTTTCGGGATGCTGCCAGCGGACTTTCACCTCCTTATGAGAACAACAATAATAATAATTTAAAAGAAAAAAGGACGAAAATCCACTGGCGCATTGACGAAAACACAATC
>JABSMR010037267.1:0-15741 GCA_018902295.1 Dusona sp. PSUC_FEM 10030013
AATAAAATAATTGTGTTTCGTATGAAACAATCATGAACATGTAGTCATCTGAGCAGGACAAATTTATCTCGGAAAAAATCGATTAAATAGGTTATAAGAAAAAGTTGAAGAAAAACGAACATATAAAACAACAGGACATATTTCCAAATGTGTTTAGGTTATTCGTAATATATTTTGTGACAAACAAGTGATTGTCATTGTTTACTATTGCCAATACTACGTGTGAACTAAAATTAATACGAATTAATCAAGTACGAAAAAAGGATGTTGGAAAATGTAAGTATCAGGTATTGTTCTCTTTACATCGTTAGGTAAAATCATAGCCAGAAAGAGGCTGTTAACACGCATGCCACGGCCTCTTTGGCGTGAATATTATTTATGAGAGCGTTGTGTGAATCGGAGAGCCTGGGCTCAATTCACGCCCACGCGTTGCATCCATGTTCGAGCTTTGGTTAAAAGGATCCGCAGGAAACGAACAACTCTGGGCTCCAATACATTCGATGATAAATAAATATAATATACGAAGAAATAATAATATCGAGAGGGTGTCGGGTATATCCGAGCACGCGAGGCCACGAGTCGAATTCTCGTAGTCATTTGTATAATGTATACAGGCTGTCTCGAAAATCAGTTCCATGCTTATAGTTACAGTACGAAATTTTGAGGAGAAAAGTCTTCAACCATTTTTTTTCTTCAACGTACTCTTGGTGAGAATTTGATTAAATGCCAATTTGGTATTCTGATTACGAAATCGTTGAGTGCTGTACAGCTATTAACATATTGCAAAATTTTCATTATGAATTAGCGACAAAAAAAACTTTTACCTTTTATAAAAAATATTCCAAGTTTCGTTATCGTCTTAATGTCAATTGGTAGCTGGTCCAGAGGATCAAATAACTCTAGAAATCCTAAGCCTTATACTGGTAAAATGAAATCTAATATCATTTGAAAATTCTCATAATTTTTCATCAAAAATAAATTCCTTTATACCGATCACACTTTCAAGACTTAATCTTGTTAGGCTTACTCGTATTCGTACAAATGTGATTGATATTTATAGTAATCGTATATCATTTAGAACACGATGCTCATCACTGATCAAATGCCCTTTCGTGCTGCTTAAAAGGAATTACGTCGTTTCGTGGCAAAAGAGAACTTCTCTGGATTAAGGCTGTGTGTGAGGTACAAATCCTTTTCCCTTTACCAGTAATTTCCATGATCCGAGTTTCGTGATCGAGTAATAGACGAGACGGGAATAGTTCCCCGTCTCGCATTCCTTCTTAGGTTGTTTAATTTTCAACGTTCTTGAATGCGCTCTGATTCAAGCCGCCGCGATCCAAAATTCTTTCGAATATTTGTTTCACGGAAGAAACAAAAATTATTTCCGATGTTTTCGAGTGAATTTAAATTTCGTAATATGACATTTTATGATCATATTAAGCGTATGTATTATGAATAGTAAATTCACGATTCAATCGGCCAAGGTCCACTACCGTATATAATCAAAATTTAATCACGAATTGCTCATGAAAAGTTGAAAAATTACCGTTACAGCAATAGAAACGGGGACAATTTTGAATTATTGCCATTATTACTAAGCAATATGTAAATTTTCATGAAAATGAAATCGAAGCCGTTGTCTAATGAAAGGAATTTTATTCTTTTTTCACGAAAATTTATATTTTACTTAGTAATAATCATAAAAATTTAAGGTTGTGCCCCGTTTCTATTGTTGTAACGATAAGTTTTCAGTTTTAATGCTCTCCATGAGCAGACAAACAATATTCTGATAAAATATAAGAAACTTTCAAACGCAAAGTCGTTAACCAACATAATCAGCCTATTGAAGATCCTTCTCTTAAATTTACCATCAACAAAGTATTGTATTGAAGCTGGCCATTGAATCTTCAGAACGAATCTGAGAAAAGAATGAGTGCGGTTGAAATAAGTGGACGAAGGTGAATACGAAATCACGATCAGGTCGTGAGGTCGTGAATTTGCCTATAAAGCATGCTATAATATGGCAACAAAAAAAAAGACAGCGCGAAAAAACTTCTTCATTTACTTCATCTTCATCATGTTTCTCCATCGTCTTTCTCGCGGTTGGAGAGTTTATTCCCGAGGGGTCTTCGGGAGCGAATATTACATGGCGTCTCTCATAATTCACCGAAAAGTGAGGCCGCGATTGGCGCACTAAGAGAGGGAAACCGTCCTGATTAGGGTGTTTGATTTATTGCCGTTTATATCTGTACCGCACCATGGTAAAGACCGTATGGTGTACGATGCCATACGTTAAAATCATGTGTTATATATGTGTATATAATACACGTATAAACTCAAATCCCCTCAACATCACCTTACAGGCATCGATCCAACTTCGCTTGTTCTCTTTCTGTTTTTAAGCCTCCAAAGTGTAACCACTAACAGAATTATTTATACGTGCAATATTACGACGATAATTAGAAGAACGACGTGGCAATACGACATTCTTAATATTATTATTAAACTAAATTTAAATCTTAATGAAAGAAAAATATCATCGTTAATGGGTATAAAAAACTATTCTCGACTAATATTAGCAAAATATTTGGAATATAAAGTTGGAAATTGCACGCTATAAGAAGAATGTACTCTGCAAATCATTATTTTATATTTATAGAAAATTCGAAAAGAAAAATCTCATATTTCTTATAAAAATGTCGACATTTTATTTCAATGTTTGCTTGACGGTGACGCGGTAAACGGCAATACGGTATATCGTGCATGATGTGACGGCACAGTCAATTCACGTACGTTGATTTTTGATACGTCTTCAACAAAAAATTGTATAATTAGTGAAATATACAATGTTTACGTTAGATCCCACGTTTCGACGTCGCACATATTATTTTTTGTCGTGAATTTCAGCGTGCAATTTACTTTATGTTTCTTTCGGTGTAGTCTCGTTAAAATTTATTCATGATACCTCGAGAATAGTAACTATATCAACAACAACAAACACAACAATAATAATAATGTGTGTAAAGAGGGTGACATTTTCAAAGAGTATTAACTGAGGACACACGCGAGGTAAAACTGGTCGAACTGGTCGTCGTTGTCGTTCAACGATGTCGGACTATTCACACTACGGGAATTCGGAAGAGATTATATTCTTAAAACCGGCAATATCGTTTTGGGGTGTGACATCGTGGGACCAAGTCGCCCACGAAACCCGTCCTTTTACACCACCATCTCCCCAAGAGTCAATAATAATTGAGGTTTTAGTGCGTACATTCGGACGTACCGTATGTACAACTTTGTGAACGAGAGTAACTTTTTGTATTGATAAATACATCCAACCAGCACTTTGACTATATTTTTTCCTTCACATAAGAGGGAAGTTTGTCGTGTAAACGATCGAAATTTATATGGACGTAAATATTTGATCAAAATTGTGCCAAGTATATACCGGTGAAGAAAATTTGAATAAACATTTGCCATAAAGGGGAATTGAGGTTTCAAGTAATTGCAGGAATGTTACAAATTTTAGAGACGATCAATAACATAGTCTGAAATAATTTGGGAGGTTACTTCTTTTATTTTAAAAGCATTATCTGAATTTGTAGCTTTTTATGTGCATCTGTCCTTTCTGCTACTTAGCTTTTTGCAAACCTTAATTCGGCACACAACAATGATTTGCCGAACTCGTGTATTATTTATTGAATATACCGAAAAAAATGCATCGTGTATTTCGCCACTCTCGGAGACAAGGGACAAGCTATTTCGGGAGAATACGAACACCAGAGATGGGGAATTGAGTTGGATTTTTTTGTTTCTTGAGGCAATTTCGAGTGTGTCCGGAGTGGTGTAGCTCTGGTACCTTGTCCAGGCTGTAGGCGGCTGCCGCCTGCCTGTCTTCATGACTTCAACTTTTACAATGGGTTACATGGCAGGCAAGCACGTACGTCGCAATGAGAAGAAGTGCGAGCGAGGGAGGTCTCCGCGTATTATTATTGTTATTACTTGAAAAATATATATATATTTATAATGTGTATGTACATATATGTCGCCCACCATTGAAACTAATAAGTGTTGTATATAACTTGTGAGCATTGTCTCGTTGATGCCCACGGGTATGGGTGGATCCACTACTAATCGTGTATTTACGTACTTTGTCCAAACGGAGCTGTAATTCGTGCTTATACTTAGTATTTTTTGATTCGCGATATATACAATTTTATTGAAATGGAGAGAATTATTTTCCGGCTACGTTAATTCTTACAATTTTTTTTTCATTACTAGGGCATCATTTACCGGAAGTAACGACTAATTTTCATTTCTGTGTAAGGTTATATGTTTATCGGGCAAGTATACAACTCCAAGGATAATAGAAGACATTTATTTTTCCATGGAGAAATACTTAGATTCAAGAATAAAATCTTTTTAAGGTCATTTTGTGAACATATAAGCGAGGGAATAAATAAATAAAGTTGCTAACAAGAAAGATCGTCAGTTCATATTTGTTGAAGATCTCGAGACTTGAATTCATAGCAGATATTACTTAAAAAAATAACGAGCACAACATTCTTCCAGGAATAAAATTAAGAAAATAAAATCAATAAGGAACTGACAGAGAATATCATTTTTCATGAACAATTTACAGATAAATTTGCATTTTTTACAGCACTGTCTTCACTATTTTGAAATTAATTCGAAGAAAGAAAGAAACAAATAAAAATGACGGTTGGAAAAATGTTACGTAACAACAAGGAACAATTCTTGGCAAATATGTAACTACTCGAAAGTTAATACTTTTTCCTATAATTACTGATTTTCGTCTATACACAAGAGTATATCTTGAGAATGATAGATTAAAATTTTGTTTTTATTGCTTCTTTCTTCTTCTTTTAATGTTGCCCACTACGGTACTTTATCAGCGACGAATATTCGTTCTTTTAAAGGAAGATAGATTGTTCGTTGTAGTAGGGAGTGGAGGTGGTCCCAAGGGAGTTCGTACAAACGCCAAAAGGCAAGGGTGTAGATCATTCCGGCGCACAGAGCTGTATTGTATATATGTATGGTCCCGTGAAAGATTGCCGAAAATTGATTGGGGAATCGATACGCGAAGCCTCTTGCGATCTCACCAGCTGTGTATGGATCAAATATCTTTTTGCATATATACATGTATGTGGGACATTCTGTGCTAACGCGACCGTTGGATCATTGAAACTTAGTACCGTTCACTAGACTAAATTGTTTTTTTTGTAATTTCGATACTTAATCAGATTTCAACACAACGGTATATTTCTAAGGAATATTTTAGTTGAATAATTCTGAATTTCTAAATCTTCAAATTATATTTAGAAAATCGGACACTAAAATGTCACGTGTGGGCGGATCTTCGATTTATTAATTTGGTCACGACGGAAGAAATCGCTCCCGAACTATAAGAAAATACGTAACACTCTGGCTCTTTTTTTTTCTTTTATCAAATTGTTCGGACAGTTTCCTCCGGAAGAAGTTACGTATGCGTGCGTATATTTATGTGTGAATATAATACGCATTCAGTGTTATAGAGCGTGAATGTAAAGAAAGATTCGCGGTGGCCGGACATAAATTCCCCAGCCATTTGGGCATTGTTTTCGCGATAAATTTCGCCATTGTAAGAAGTTATCGTGCATAAATTGCACTCAGTGTCCGAACGAACACATATATACACATGTGCAGCCTCATATATATATATACACGTATACGAATGTGTATCTATGTATATATCTATATGGGTACATTGGCAGTTGTTACAGGCGCACTAATACAAGGAAAATAAATTGGCCTTTATATTAAAGTGAGCCGCTGCATAAATCCTCGTGCTCATTGTATTAGGGATGTGGGTGGACGACACGTGGGCAAGCATGGGCGCTTCCATGCAGCTCGTACATTGCGCTGCACACTGATTTTGCGCGGGCAATATGGCGTCCGGAGAATTGTGATGGACTCCACGATGTAATGAATTTTTTGATTCGTTTGTTTCGGTCAGGCGTTTGAAATTCTCATTTTTTTTTCCACAAAATCTCAGCGAAATTACAAAAACCCATATTATAAAAAAAGTTTAATGCCTGCCCAACTTTGAGACCCAATGAAGGCTAAGAAGTTTCAAAAATTGCGAAACATTTTCAAAAATATGTTATAATTATTGAGTCTGTTATAACGATTGGGACGATTTGTTTTTTAAGAGGAGGGGATTGGTTCACTTGAGAAGCATTGAATATCCGAACCCATTTCCAATCTCCCCGCTCCTCTGTTTTCCGTATCGAAAAAGCATCGAAACCGAATCAACATACAAGATCCTATGGAAATGTGGTATTTATCATAACAGATGGATTCCACAATCTGTATTGTTTGTACATCGAGTATACGTGGAACGTGAGAAAAACGAGCTAGATGAGATCGCGAGGCAGTGCGTTCAGGATATACCATTTGTATGGTGATAACGGCGATAACAGAGATTCAGAAAAATAACAACAATCAGGACAATACCAAATTCGTGAAGTGAAAAATAAAATGAAGGGCGCGCTTGTGACATTCGACCTATAAAGTTGGTAGTATTTTCCGGTGTTCTTGCGTATCGCTCTGCGTTCTACACCTTTTACGTATCCCAATTCCAAAATTTTTATTTTATTTTCTTAGTTTCCTAGTTTTCTTAGTTTTTCTTAGTTTAAAAGATAAAGATTTCAAATGGGTATTAAAATTTAAAGGTTCAAACACACCGGAAAATCTCTTCTCTTTTATCAATTTAAAACTTTTCAGTCCCGAATTTAATTTTTTGTTTGAAAAAAGTTACCAATTTTCCTGAATGAAAGTTGCACTTGAAAAAAAATGTTGCAATCGTACTCACAAAGCACGACGGCCATGTACATTTCCGAGAATAAAGCTATTGGCATTTACGTAACTTGCGGTTTTCCACCACCCTCTCTTCGACAAGTTTTTAAAAACTTCTACACTCGAAATTAGTCATGAACTTTATGTCCACATTTTGCTGAGCAGACCCACATTTGCTGCGATGTCTGCGGGTTTAAATAACGCGCGAGAAGTTCACTTGCTTATTCATTCGGGTAATAACGTTTAAGAGGAACGGATAATTGTTCGTGACGTCTTTCAAATTACAAGGACTTTATCAACGACTTACCTAGACCAGTTTTGCTCGAGAATCATAAAAAATAGAAAAAAAGCTGCACGCAAGAGCCGTTCGAGGGTGTGGATAAAGAATAATCATAGAGAATCAATGAAGTTACTGGTGGAGGAAAGGATCACCATGCGGTAAGTTTTCCAGTCAATTAAGAGCGTAACGAGACACTTGATATTTTTTTACCACTAATAAATTAAGCTTTATGAAGATCCTGATTAAAAAAAAAGTGCAGGCCTCAGAGCCAATATTTTGAAAAAAGTAAGGGCCAAGTTTCCAATTCGGAATAGTAATAAATGAAACTGATGCATAAAATGAAATGTCGGCGAAAAATGGTTCTCAATTTTTTGCGATTCTTGCGTGAAACAATTGCATGGGAATTTTTATCATTTAGAATGGGATACATTTTTTTAAACTAGAAAACTCAACGACATTTTTTCCTCAAATTCTGTCTAGATTCGCCACCTAATTTTCAAATTTATGTTCAGAATATGGTACTGCTATCAGACAAATTCATTGGATTTTCAATTTAGTTCAATAATAATCTTAAGAGTTTCGTTTTGTGCCTTCGTTCCTATATGTATGGCTATTTTTTTAGTATACCTACTGAAGAAGCTTAAAGATGTGTAATAAATGTTCTTGTACACTCAATTTCTATTGAACATTTTAAGATGCATCTATGTTTCAGGAATAAAAAATGTCGGAAATTAACAGCTCTCGCCCGTTGGCTCATGGTATTGGAAACATCTCTACTTCTTTTTTGTAAAACTTTCTTCCTTGTAGAAGGAAGAATCTTAACAAATCTTTGCAGCGATTCAAACTCACCTGCGGGTTTGTATACAAAAAAATCAGACAATATGTCCTCGACTTGTGCATTATTATTTGTAAATCTCCTGCATTTTATTGTACCAAATTGAGTAATACGTAATATTACGTGAAATTTCAGGATGAGGTCAGATATTAAAAATTGATCATTTGCAAGATCAGGATATCTTCTCATATATCCTTCTCATTGAATTCTATTTTACCTCCTTGAAAAGTTAGAAAAGTCTTTAAATTGAACATGAGTTCAAATCGATTAATTTACCCCTCCCTGGTCACTCAGGGATGACCCTACTTTCAACTTTGGTGCTGAATAACGGTAGGCTCTTGGCATTGAATACACATAGTGACCCTGTTAGCTAAGGTTTAAATCTCCCTCTGTCCGTACGGCCAACAGTCTTCCAGTCGCAGAGTCGGGTTTTCCGTAGGCAACGGTTGGAACTAATAAAAACTTTCGATTGTTTCGCTTCAGAATAAACTTTCTTCAGATGTTTGAATATATACTTTTTTTGGCATATGCCTCGTAGGAAATGGGTTTTTCGGGTAGCACTATATCTCAAAATTATAACTTATAAATTTTATCAAAAAATATTAAAAAATGAGCGGTTAGTTATGATTTCTCTAGTGAAAAAGTGGATTTTGTCAAGAACTATATATTCAAGATATTTTTGACCATTTTATTATTAGATTTTCTACGTTAATACGGTTGTTCCTGAGAAAAGTTAAATGGTAAAATCAACGATTTGTGCCGCACAAAATTAAATTGGTTAAATCAACAATATTATTGTCATAGTGAGCGATATTTATTTCAGCCAATGAATTGCGTGATTGAATCAACCAAATCTTTGTTGAGTGAACAGTATGTTTTGTTCGCATGTTTCGATAAAACTAAAATTTTATTGATTCAACAAATTTCTTTCTTCAGTGCATGTTGAAATGTTTAAAGGAAAACCCATATATTTTCTAACTCAATTGGGCAAGTACTTTTAGTACAGCAACTATTTGAAGATGGTTGGGGTCATTATGACCCCGTGTGATCAGCTCAAAACTCTCTTGAATGTGTGACTAGCGAAGAGTAATAAGGAATAAGTAAAATTGAGACATCTGTAAAGTTCCTCGAAATAAAGTGTAAATAACAAAGTAGTGCTGTGTAGTCTAATAAAATTTTGTTAATATGGTTTTATCAATTATGCCATTTTTTATTGTACCAATTTATTATAAATATTTTATGAGGAACGAGAACGAATGCTTTTCATATTATGTAACAAAACACGGATTCGACCAAGATCTAATCGCTAAATTGCAAATTTTGGCAATTTCAGGTAACTATGATGATATATGCCTAACGCCAAAATGCATACATACAGGTACGTGATAAAATCCAAATAACTGTATTGAAATAGTAATTTATGCTACAATTGCGGAAAACAATGAATTCCATCGCGCGTGAAGTTGCCGCATGAGTCGAAGGCTTATGGTGCATTTAACACAAATCCGGGTGTGATTTGCAGCACAAGTCGAAGACGAGTGCTGTAACCCCACGAGTACGAGTGGGAAAGTAACGATCGTTGAGTAATCAGCAACATTCCACACGCTATACATTAATCGAAAATCGCCCTTTCGGGACAGGCATTATGTAAACTCCCCATTTCCACTGGAATGTGGGAATGGGGAGTTTACATAATTGAATCGTTCTTCCTTATCCGTGGTTTTGGAAAAAGAAGATTCCGAGACATGGATTTTGTTGTTCTATTCGCTATTTACATTGAAGTAATAAATGTGAAGTCAAGCGAATTTTTTTATAAATATGAACAATTGAAAATTCAGCATTCGCGGTCCTGAAGTACATAGATCCTACCGTCAACCCTTGCGAAGATTTTTATCGACATGCGTGCGGTGGCTTTATCAACGAGGCTATCATAGCTGACAGTAAATCCGGAGCAGGCAACTTTGAAATTGCACAAGAGAAAATGCGTGGGCGGTTGAAATTAAGAATCCAGGCCGAAATTGAACCCAACGAACCAAGACGTTTCAAACTAGCGAAAAAATTCTACAAGATTTGTATGAATAAAAGTGATTATTATATAGATCTAATCATTATTTGTTCAACTACAAGAGCTTAGGTTGTACAAAATTGTTATTTTAATCGGCATCGATTTAAATTTATCTACATATGTAGCAAAACGTTTAAAAGAATTGAATCATCAAACGAACCTGCCGTAGGCGGACGTTTATTGTATCAAGACACTTCATGCAAAGATGATTTCCTATGCTAGTCCCAACTATGCTCTCAAATGATAACGCTCAGTCAGAGGCTTTTAGTTGATTTTTTAACTCCCGACGCACCGCACGGGCAGAGCCGGGAGTTATGCATTTGACCGCGATCAGTTGACTTTCATGAATCTTTTGTCCAGAATGTTTGCTGAATCGGAAAAAAATTACTTAAACAAATTTGAAACATACGTTCTATTACCTGTGGACATCGTTTTTAGTAGTAACTTGATACGATCGTATATACGTTTACAAAATAAATAGCATAATAAAAAAAAGCGCTCCAACCACATCGACATATATAACAATAGGTGATGCCGCCATGACCACATTCACTCGCACCAGTTTCGGCGAGTTTTCGCAACTTCACGCCGTTGCTGGCTGCTCGTAAATCTGATAGATGCCTGTGCGTACATTTTTTGTTATTGTTTATGTTTGTTTTTATTATTAGTCAGGATGCTTGTTTTTTGTTTATCTATTATTGTTCATCATTTTTCAATCCAAGTGTAGCATGCCCTCCTTGGCAACGTCAATTAATCTGCATTAGTTTAGAAAGATAGGTTATTAAAACTTATCTTAAAATCGTTAAAGATGGTCACTGGCCGGACGCGTACAAGAAGGACGTCATTATCTTCGAACGAGACATCTTCATATAACAACTACCGAACTTCGCTCGCCTTCTGCTGTCGCGTTCTTCGGTTTGTTCCATGGAAGTACGGTGTCTCGTTATCAATGATTATATGTAGATATACCGAGAATGCGCAAGTTTATTCATTTAGTTTTCATTTTTAACTTTTGTAATAACAAAAGACAACCCTAGGATTAAGTTTGAGCTTTTGAGCACGAGAACAAAGAAAGGACGAAAGCAAAAACATCATTTTAGTCTTGAATTTTATCTGAATCGGAAAAATTGTTTTCTCGGATACATGTTCGTCTGTTATATTATACAGACGGGCTAGTCCGGTGTCAGAAATTTATTATTGGAATTGCACATTTTTTTCTTTTACAACAGAGGAAATTGTCCTTAAGAAAAAATAAAAGAGATGTGGGACTTGTTCAAAATGTCTTTATAAACAGAATCATTCCCATGCGTTTGATACAGGAAAACGTTTTTCATTTGGGCAAACCGTAGAGTACCGGTCACGAGTCTTTATTTAGGCAAATGTTGTTCGTATGTAAAAACGCGTCATATTTTCTCTTGTGGAAAAAGCATGCTTATATTCCGGATACAAAATTATATCTGCCTGAGGAATCCTCAAACTGATTTTCATCCATTTTTTTAATAACGATTTGACAGATAAAGCTTGGAAGGTTATCCAGTTGAGGTTGCAGCTTAAAAGATTTTCTTCAGAACTTCTATTACTCTTTTTTCTATCTCGAGACTGAGATCGAGAAGATTTCCGGTTCTTATCTTCTTTCATTTTTAAGATAAAAAAATAATAAAAAATAGTTTGAAATAACTTGTAAAAGTTTTCCTTTCACGTGCGAATTATTAAGAACAATGGAAAAGATTGAAGTTAATGAAGTTAGTTAGGTAACGTTGTCAAACGGAGGACGTTTTAATGAAGAATTCAGTATATCGCGAAATATTTTTGTAGCCGCGATAGAGGCCATAGGGCTTGAGTTCCTCAACCAACAATTAAATGAACTGGGTTGATGGCCAGCTTTCCTT
Organism: Dusona sp. PSUC_FEM 10030013; assembly: GCA_018902295.1. Lineage (NCBI taxonomy): Eukaryota > Metazoa > Arthropoda > Insecta > Hymenoptera > Ichneumonidae > Dusona > Dusona sp. PSUC_FEM 10030013. The sequence goes on from JABSMR010037267.1 coordinate 11,928, forward strand.
GGTGATGTATGGAAAGAAGATTAATTTCTTTGGACAAACGCGATTTATAAACTTCGCGACGCTGGCCACCCTTACACAAAACTCATCAAATTATTCCATGATGACGTAGCAGAAATTAAAAGTATAGTAAAGTACAGTTTGATTGGTAACAATTGGATGAAAGTTTACCATTCTATGCTAAGCTCTCACAATTATTTATGAAGATTTCTTATTGAGAAAGATTTTTGTCAGGCGGTTTTTTTTTATCGGAGACAGCTTTTTAGTAGGATTTAGTAATTTTGTCTAATTGCTTTTTTTAAAGGCTCTCTTATAACTTTTTGTGAGAATTTGTTTTTTTGACAAATTTTGGTGACTTTTTTTGAGGACCTCTCTGTTAACTTTTTTCGACGATGATTTTTTTTAGAGAGCGTTGTTTGTGAGGAGGCTGTTTTACAGGAACAACTTTTGGGAGTTGTAATTTATCGGATCTGGACCTGTGATACTACGGCATCAAATCTATTAAAATTGTCAATCCGTCTTTTTTAACGATGGCACAAAATTTTTATGCCCAAACAACAACAATAATTTATCTTTGTCATTGAATAGATTTCGCTATCGAGCGCGCAACGTCGTGACCCTACGCGACTCAACAATCCGACGGAACTTACGGAATTGTCGAAAACGTACCCAAGCATACCGTGGAGGGAATATTTCCGCAGATTGTTACCATCATCAATCACCGTTGAGGAGAACGAGGTCGTTATCGTTAAAGTGCCAAACTACATCGCGAATTTGGAAAAATTACTGCGCGAAACTCCGAAAAAAATTCAGGCCAACTACCTCATGTGGAGAGCAATAGCGAAGTCTCTACCCTATTTGAATGAAGAGATGATCAACAGGCGACAGAAGTTTTTAACCGTGTTGACCGGAAGTACTGAAGCTGCAGCAAGATCAGACGAATGCATTCACACTGCTTCTGAACAGTTTCCAATTATCTTTGGTGCTGTGTATGTTAAACAGTACTTCAATCAAGACGCTAAGAAGAATGCTATCGAAATAGTGACTGACGTCAGAGAACAGTTCAACATTATGTTGAATAACGTATGTATTTATTGTTTGTACATAGACATTCATGAGTAGATATTAGTCAGAAGAATATATAAACTGTTAGCAAATTAGCTTTGTTGTTTCGCCACAGTCTTGTTGAAAAGTTAACTTCCCGGTCAATCTATGAAAGCTTGGACGTAACTAGCAGGATAACAATGTTAGTTGTTATATTTTATCAGAATCTAAGAATTCATAAAGTAACGAAAAAAATGTCGACTATAAAGCTTAGAGTTCCAAAAATAATAACCTTCTCCACATCTAATACACATTGCAAATACTATCTATCGATATATCTTCGAATAAACTAAATGGTCAAAATCTTGGTTTCCTTTTGACAAACTTCTTTATGTATCCCTCTGTAATTGAGAATTTTTTGGGAAAAAATCTGTAGGAACGTTTCAGAATTATCGCGAGAAAAGAGAAGAACATGTCAAACTGTTGAATTTTTGACAGAAAATATCTAAAATCTCGTACAGTAAATCGTTTACAAATTTAAAACGCAATGGCATAGTAGTGTCCTGATATGTTTCCTGAAAAAAAAATGATAGCAAATTATTTAGAGAGACTTTAGAGAATTTTAATTTCACGAAACAAATAATTGGTAATGTATTTGCGATGTATGAGTTTCGTCTCATGCTTGCACTTGATTCGTTTATTTAATTACGCGATTCGATAGATTGTCTGGATGGATGAAACAACACGAATAAAAGCACTGGATAAAGTCACAGCGATGGTTAGTCACGTCTGTTACCCTGACGAATTGTTGGACGACGACAAGCTCGAGAAGCATTACGAAAACCTCGAAATATCCGGTAGACAAATTCGAAACTGACTATTCGTTAGGTAGATTGCGCGAACCCGTTAGCGAATCTGAATGGATGCTTTACGGAGATGCTGCTGTCATTAACGCGTTTTATTCTCCGAGAAAGAATAGTCTTCGTAAGTATATCGATTTACATAATTTCACATGAAAATCCTTACGTTAAGAAGAAATAATAATTAACGCCTACATGAATATTCATTATCAATTGCACAGAATTTCCCGCTGGTATTCTACAAGGTATTTTCTTTACCAAGGATCGGCCGAACTATATGAATTACGGTGCCATTGGATATGTTATTAGTCATGAAATAACACATGGCTTCGATGATCAAGGCAAGAAATATAACCAATATGGTAATCTTGATAATTGGTGGGTGCCTTCCACTGAAACTAAATTCCGTAAACGTTTACAATGCATAATTGAACAGTATGGAAACTATACCATTCTAGACGTCGGCATAAATGTGAGTCTCGTTATTAAGAAATATACCGGCAAACTTATAAGTTATATAGTTTTCCAAATTTGCATCCCCTATGAATATCAAATTTTTTTTCCGAGCAATCACTCGGAAAGAAATGAGCGGGAAAAAAAAAACCTGGAATTGATCGTACTCCGGAGCACATGTTTTGGTTGAGCGCTGCAAACGTTTGGTGCTCGAAATGGAAACCTGAAGCTCTCCGGTCGCTTGTAACCTCAGATCCCCACAGTCCTGATGAGTTTCAAGTTCTCGGACCATTCTCAAATATGCCAGAATTCACTAACGATTTCAAATGTCTAAAGGGTTCAAAAATGAATCCCATAAATAAATGTTCGATTTGGTCAATAGAGTAAAAAACTTGGCTTCAACAGTCTGTATTGGCTACTCTACCCAAAATCGCAGCTGTCACTTAGCAACAAACTATTACTACGTTAGACGAAAATAAATTCCAGATAAAAATATGGAATAAACTTGTGGGGATCGGCCAGTGTATGATGTTAAGCGCCCCATGGTACGTTTCGAATAAAACAATTCATAACGACCACCGAATGACTACGATCCAGCCAGAGAGGATTCAACACCAAATACTTAGGAAGAATTCAACGCCACCCCAACAATCTCGCAACTCTACTACTCGACTGCCGTCCAATAACACGGCCATTGTATTGAAGTGCTACAAACCCTTGAATCGCCGACATCAATTACAACAATAGGTAAAAAAACACGACAACACACAAAAACAAACCCAAAACACATACAGAGACACAAAGAAAGAAATAAATGTGAAAGAATACGAAGTCGAAATATGCAGATAGTCGTCACTGGGCACACTACATACTTCCGACCCATGTGATGGAATCTATGGACAGATTACAATATAGCGTAATCCTCAACGCGGATAATTATGTGAAATATTTGTAAACGATACACCTAGTATACGCAATATGCCGAATCAACCGTTTCAGCTGATACTTTCACTGTATTTCAACGCATCTTAAAAAATAAAAGTTTCTCTGTGAACATTGAGTTTTTTAATTACTTTCCAAATCGAAGGTAACGGCAAAACAGGTTTAATTCGATGTTGAATAGATCATACTACAATTTTTACATTTCATGGAGTTGTGTTTTAATAAATATTGAAAGGTACTTAATAACAAGGTAAGTGATCAACGTTGGTATGCGGATTCGCCCAGAAGATATATTATGTTATCAAATTGCCATAAGTGTTGTGTCTTCTTCAAAAGACATTGGCTAGGATGATATGCATCAATTATTGTTACTACGTTTTTAAGAGATTATTGATGGCCTTGTCGGGTCGATGGATTTAGTGCATTTAGGGAAAAATGAAATGTGAAAGAGAATTTAAAGAGATTGAGAACTGTTTTTATTTGATACAAATGACGAAATTTAATTAACAATTTTCAAA
>JABSMR010037378.1:0-15708 GCA_018902295.1 Dusona sp. PSUC_FEM 10030013
AAAAAAAGCTGTGTTTTCAACAGAATTTCCATTTCACTTCATACAGAGTGTGGAGTCGTTATAAACCAAATGGGATTTTCGAGTCGTGAATATTTTTCGTTATAAATAAATCCTTTATCGGTCAAGTTTCATCTGAAATATGTATTTTCTACCAAAGAGATCGATATGTGTGTATGAGCGTAAACGATATGTTTGTTTTTCTCTGTTGCGCGCGAGAAACTGAACTGTATATACTTTCGTATCGGGACATCAGGACACGAAATATAAGCAGGTTTATGACCACTCGTATATCACTAAGAGCGAAGGGAAAAGGAGAATCCTGCTGAGTTATACGGTAATGTCCATATACGTATATATTCAAAAGAGAAAAGAAAGGACGGTAATACGTTGCTGGAATGCAAAACTGAGCTGTATTTACGACACGGCGGAACTTCGAAATCGAGGAAATTCCATGAATGACAATGCCGCGTATCCCTACATCTCGCTGTCTGTACATCTCGCCCCAGAAACGAGAGAAAATTTTCCTCTTTCCTGTGTACTATCATTCGTAAATTTTCTTATGAATTGTTCATTTTACTCATAGATACTCTCATTCACGAGCGCACATCGATACGGATATTGTGAATCTTCTTTCCTCGAAATAATGTATTACGAACACAAAATATTCAGATATGATACTCGGGGGTTTCGTCTTTCACTTTTATTATTCATCTCAACTTTTTCCACTTCTATTTCGTTTTTGTGAATACATATTTGTAATACGTTTGATAATTACAAACTAGCCGGAAACTCTTTGACACAGTTTATAAATTAAAATTCTCTGTCCTCCGATGACAGTTCCTTCAAAATGCATACAGGGAGAGAAACAAAACTAAAAAATTATAGTTACAGCAATAAAAACGGGGAAAACCTTGAAATATTGTGATCATAATTGAGCAAAATGTAAATTTTCATGAAATTACAATAAAACCTTCTGTACTGGTCAAGAGATTTTGTTTTATTTTCATGAAAATTTACTTTTTTCTTAGCAGTAATTACAAAAATTCAAGGTCGTCCTCCGTTTCTATCGTTGTAACGGTAATTTTTCAGTTTTAATTCTCTCCGCATACAAAATGAAGTTTTTATTCAAAAATACAAAAATTGCATGTCAAATTAAAGATTCAAAAATGGGTCTAACGACTGTCCGGTAGAATATTCTCGTATCACTGTGAAGCTCGTAATGTATTTTCATCATTAGGAAAATTTCACGAAAGATAATGAGGTTCTCGGTGAAAGTGCGTTAATTCAGTTTCTACTTCCGCCTGCTCTTTCGCTCGTCAAATATACTATACCAGTTCACTCTTCTGCCACAGGCGCAAGTTACCAACTTTTGTTTCAACGGTCGAAGTTTGATCTTTCCAAACACGCCTCTATATATATTACGTTTTAACCGCCCCTGTCGGATGATTAGTAGTTTCTATAGTGAAATAATATATTCACGCTTTACGCAATACCGTTTAATGCGTCTATCGTCGAGGCCTATTTATTATAATGTAATTTAATTATGTCGAAGATGCCAATAACGCAGAAGCAGTCAATATATATTCCTAAAGTCACGAATAATAATAACAAAAAATTTAATGAAACTGTCCAAAATGTAAAGAATTACTTGTAACAATAGTTTGTTAATAGTCGATAGATGACTTTGTATTTTTTACACTAACAAATATTGTTAAGCAGAAATAAATGACAAGGAATCAGTGCAGAAAGACGATCCAACAAAAAATACCGGCTTTGGAACGAATAAAAATATTTTCTCAAGCAATTATCCCGTATATTCGATTTAAATGAATTTTCTTTCCAAACTATGTCAGTCAGATGCGAAAAGCTTACGCTTCTTTAATCAAAGTCTTTCTTCAAAACCTCGCGGTCACCTTTCCAAGAGTTTCATGGATGTTAAGAAACGGCCTTAACAAGCTCGTAATCTACTTTTAGCTCGTCCGTTTTACACTGGTAAGTTAGTCATTCAGATAGGCCATCAAAACTGGCAGTTAACGAAGATTAATCGAAATTTTTATGATTATACATGGTTGACTAACAGTGTCCTGGGGATAACGAAATTCAAACTAAAACCCATCTTTCCGTCTATTAATCATTCAAAGAAAAGTATAGACATTTATTAACAGAGTAGATTATGATTTCGCGGTGGAAAAATCGACTTTGCTTCACCGGAAGAATGGAAATTGAAAAATTACCGTGTCGTAATAACAACCGGGGATAACCTTGAAATTTTGTCATTATTACGAAGCAAAATGGAAATTTGGATGAAAATGAAAGAAAATTTCGTATATAATACAAAAGAAGTTATTTCATTTTCATGAAACTTTGCATTTTTATTATAAATCATCGTAAAAAATCAATTCTGTCCCCCGTTTCTATTACTGCACGGTCATTTTTCAACTGTAATTCTCTCCGTGTGGATTGTCATTTTTATCATTTAATTCGGCTAGAAATTTATTTGTGATGAAGGGAAGCTTCAAATAAAAATTGTAAAATGGTGATTGATCTGTTTTGATTACGAACGAATTGGACCAATTACGGATTGGACGAATTGGTCCATTGTTAAGTGGGTTCTTTCATCGTTTTTTGTGAGGGTGGTTTGTTCCACCGAAGAGATTCACGGAATATCCGTTCGGCATTGAAACTTTCTTTCCAACGGACCCGATCGACGAGGAAACGAGAGTCGATAAACATTAAAATCTTAAACCTTAATCCTCAAACCGTTGTCCTCTCTCTTCTTCTTATTCTTCTTCCGAATCGCACTTTTTACTCACTGTTACCTACGCCTTTTTCATATTCTTCAGTCACACATACACACGCGCCATTTATTTCTCGCACCAAATATCCAATAGCCACGCTGCTCTATATATGGATCGGCATTTTCAGTAGCCCGTTCCTTTCACGACGATATAACGGATATGAAACGAGACCAAGAATATATCGATGATGATATACGAAAATGACGGTGGGTGAGATCAGAAATACGATCTTAACGACATGACACATTCATGTCAAATGGAAAAAATGCCCATATATGAATGTTTACTCAAACGACATGTGTCTTCAGAAGCATAAATTATTTTCTTGCTATTCACAGAGTCAAAGCTGCGGCTTGGCTCGAATTTTCTTAATTAAGTTCCTAGCTTTTCACTATCAATTCGAACATTTTGTCACCGTCCAGCATATTTTTTGTCCTACTTCTATGTAGCTTTGAATTAATAAAGCAAAACTCGCCTCTTTCGCAAATGTAAAATCTTCGTCCAGAACAGTTCACCGCAGCGAGCTATCTGCTTCGAGTTTCATAACTAATCACTTGTTTATCCAGCGTAAACAAGAGGAAAACAATTAGTTGTCATATTTGCGTCTAAATAAATATATACACCTCATTCACGAGGCGGAACGGAACGAACCAACCTCCTCCTAACTGTGATAGATCTGAGGTAGATGTTCTTGTACTGTCCTCTCCGACAACCTCAAATTTCGTCGCGTTCTTGGGGTTGTCAGGGATAAACTTGAGAATTCGCGAGGTGAAACGGAATTAGAGCCTCTCCAGAGTAAGACAAGATCGAGGCGTGTACAGAGACAACGCGATGTTCACTTTATATGGGACGTTCCACCTTTCATCAATCATTCATCATTCAACAGCTCATTCGAAGTTTTGATGAAAAATAGTTTAATTCCTAAAATTGATTTATAAAAAAAATTCTTCTTAATCGACAGTTGCATATTATTAAAAGACAAAAATAACCGTTATTATGCGGAAGGTAAATTGCACAAAATATATTCAACTAAATTTTGTCGTGAAACATATTTTTCAAAAAACGTTAAATTTCAATTTTATTCCTCAATTATTATTAATTATTAATCAACAATTAATGTGTTATACATTTTGCGAAATAATATTGGTGTGTAACGTTTTTTTGAAAAATATCTTGCACCGCAAAATTTAATTGAATATATTTCCTGCAATTTATCTTCGACATAATGATGGCTATTGTCGTCATTTAATAACACAATTGTCGATTGAGAAATTTTTTTTTTATCAAGTTCTATCAAGTTGAAAAAACGAAAGTTGCAACCATAAAAATCATTTTTCTAAAATTGAGCAATATTTCCAATTGTTATGCTCTGTTTCTTTCATTGACATACTATTCAGCAAATATAACCTTTGACGTTAGCTTTTGATATCATGTGGAATGGCCCATATGTATACGGACGAAGAGGTGAAAGAACATGGACCTGAGGGAAACGCATATATATTGAGGGCTAGCAAGCGAATAGGCACGAATTGCACAACTTGACCTATTTCTCTTTGTGACGTACGCCCCTCTGATGGTTAGTAATATGGATATACGAGAATATACAAGTTTGGCCGTTTCTCAAACGAGAGGCGGACTATTCGACGCGACGCCATCTTGAATCCTCCCGTGGTTCTCCTAGAACAACTTTGTGCCAATCTAACTTGTCGCTTGCGCGAGATCCTTGTCGAATAACCTGAGCTCTCTGAATACACCACTAGTGGCCATAATACAAAGCGGAATGTCTTGCTCCGTTTCATGATGCTTTACGTTTATCTTACTCTCCTGGATGACTGATTCTGAGTGAACCGTCAATGATTGAAGTCGCCAAATCTTCAAAGCTCAACCCCTATCGTTTTAAATAGATTTATAATATCAGTAGATACTCATTTTCTTATATTTCCCAATGAATAACTTTCAGTCTTCAATCAATAATTCCATGAATAATAAATATGCGTTATTGTTCCTTATTGATAGTTTTTTTGGTTTAAATTCATTTATATTATTCGCAGATACTCATTTTCTTATCTTTTCGAACGAATAACCTTAAATTTTCAATAAATAATACCACGAATGTTAAATATGCATTATTGTTCGTTAATGATAGTTTTTTTGGTTTCAAGTGTCAATATTATCGATGGATATAAATAATAATGATAATATAATTTTCTATCGAATACCAAAAATCACACGATAACATTCTATGAAAAAAGAATACAAGAATTTTGAACTTTTTAACGTTTTATAATTTAATAACATAAACATTGACCGTTTTCTTGATTGTTCCTGTCCCAAAATTGCCATAAATTATGTGCCAGAGGACGAAAAGCGGAAGAGAAAGTGAGCTCGATAAAAAGAATTGGTCTATTAGAAGTTTGGGTGAATCAGAGCGTCGAGGGGCTGAAACCGGAGCTTTTAGCACCCCGTCATGCCTCGGGAGTGAAGAATGCGCTAGCTATAAGTAACCGGGTTGAAGGTTTCATTCTATAACACCAGTGAGATGAAATAAGAGTGAGAAAAGGCGAGAGAAACTAGATTCTGTGCGTGGTTCGAGTACACGTGTTTCTCCATACGTGTGTATTTGTTTGTATAGACCGGGCCAGTAGTAAAGTTTAACGAGCCGACGATTGCGAGTTGCCGAACTCCGAATATCCCTCGGCCAAAAGCCTTCACTCGTTTACAATCTCTCTTGCGTTCGCTATCCTCGTCCTGGTGCAGTCTTTTCTCTCTCGCTCCTTTCTCTTCCTCTTCCGCAGTCGGTCGTTTGCCAACATACAGTTGAACGACGCCGTTCTACTGCAACTATTAGTAGGTACTTGCCGCGATAGCTTTTTTTTCATTCTCCCCCTTTCTGCGGATACCTTCAAATACTGCGCTTTATTTTCGACTGTTTGTTTCGCTTTCCGTATAGATATAGCGATACACGTGGACAAAAATGTATAACTCAAACGACGCAAAAATTTTATCACTTTTATTCAAGCTCATAAATAAATGAGTATTTTATATTTCTATAAACGGATTTACGGTAAATTATACGAATGCTAAATAAAACACGTTATATGACTAAACCTTTACCTTTTTTGTGCTCATAAATAAAATGTACAATTTGAATCGGGATTAAGTACTTAATTGGCTCGTTTATTACAAAGTTCCGGTTAATGTTTCTGTCAGGATCCGGAGGATAAATCTTTTGAGGAATGAACGTTTAAAAACTTCTCGAACCTCTTCGGTGTCGCGAAATGTCCGTGTACAATTTATTCTTTCGAAGCTATGTCGTGTATGATTATTTTAATATTATTATAAATATTTACAACACATAGCTTTTTTGTTGGCTCGCACAGCGAATATTAAAAGCTCTGCGATGTCCCTTCATTTAAATAACTCAAAAACGATTTATCATTTTGGTCCTTCCTCGCTCGGACGTCAAGCAATTATTCCACGATTTTCATTCGGCATTCTTTCCTTATCGTTTATTTATCTATCTATCTGTTCGTTCATATGTCTCGGAGACAGCTGTGAGAGTGAATGGAACAAAAACGATGAGCATTTTCACGCTGTATTATCGCAAAGGTCGTTGAATAAATTCTTTTCTATCTCACTTTTCTTGTCATTCTTCCGGCTTTGCACGCGGAAGCTCCCTTTGATATATCGATCTTTTATTATCATGAAATCGTTTTATGCTCCTCGGTCTTGTCCGAGGATTGACGATGACGGAGCAAATAATAATTCGAATCTATTCTCGAGATGATTTAACGATTTCGCCAGTCACATCCGACAGAGAAATATCTTTATGACAATTATGCAATGATAAATATATCAAGCATTTTTACAAAACACAATAATTTCCGAAACATTTTGAAATTTTGTATTTTCGTTATGAAAAATTGTGATCCCATACATTTTTCTAAATTAAACTGACGAACAGATCATTTATTTACATCCGCGTGTTTCATATTTCAAATTACTTTTCTTTCCTGACAAGTTACGTATACAAATCCGATGCGCTAAGGATACTTCGGCTTTGTTGTTTGTTCGTGAATTTCCGCATAAAACTTCGTACTTTATGATACTCGTTGATATAAAAAAAAAGAAAGAATAAAAAAAAAAAAGAACGAACAGATCTTCCGTAACGATAGATATGACAACAAGAACTCTACAACTTGGCTCGTAAGCGTTTCTCACAAGTGTAGAGTTGGCGGGTTTCGTTAGATTGCCAAGTCCGCTCTTCTGCATATTATTTTTTTTCCACCGTCAAACACGCTCATCTTTCCGACTGTATCTTTTTCTCTGTACACAACATGGAACTGCATATATATATATATGGTTCGCGAGCCGATGTGCAGGGCTATATACAGGAGAAGCGAGAGGCTCTTTACACGAAAGCATACCGAGAGGATAAGAGAGCTTGCTAGCTCTGTTATTAAAATTCGCCCAGTCCTATAGGAAGCTTTACTTCCCGTCTTGCGCTCCTCTTGAGGCAACGGAAAAGAGAGATACTAGTTTTCCTCTAGCACGATCAAATTCACGTTTTTACTCCCTCAAACGCTAATTTTGAGATGATTCGCTTTTCATACCGCGGCCTTTATACGTGCAACGCCAACGAGAGATCGACTACCACGATTATTTTGCCGGTACGTCGATTTTTTTTTGTTCTTATATATGAGATAAAAAGCATCTCTGAGATACGTGAAAAATAGGAGAAAATTTATACAATATTTTACGAAAAAGAGTATTTTAAAAAACATGTTTTTAGATCGACCGTTATAGATTTCGAATTTTCTCATTAATCCCCATTCTTCGTTGCATATAAATGAAAATACTCTGAGTCTGGGCAACAGGAAAAAAAGAACTTAGATAATTGGACATTTTAAGAATTGTACAAACAATTTTTGTTCAGGCAATTAAATGTTATTGCCCAGTACGATTGTTCGAAGTATCGAAATACTTATATTTTTCCTTGACAGTAAAAGCTGTCATGATTGATACGTTCGGAAAAATTTCCGAGCTCATTAAACCGTCGCCGTCTTCGTTATTCTTGGTCTCATCATCGAAATATCCCTTATATCCGTTTGAGTGCCAAAAAGAGCATTGAAAATAATCGATAATCATATCATCAATGGCACACTGGAACTTGCGGTTTAATTGTTAATCATTGAAGCGTCAATGTTTATTGATCAATGTCAATTATCGTGAGAAGCTCACACTTCATCAGTAAACTTGAAGAAATAAATCGTGCATCACACGCTTGATTACAAAAAAATAAAAGAAAAATAAGAAATTAAAAATCTATTACGAACAACGAGGTAATAAAATTACAAGTACATATCCATACAAACAGAGATTACACGCTGTGATTGGCTAATATCGCTTGCCGATGTTGTTTGCTTCACACGCAATTTATCACAATCTCTAAACCCACTTACATTCATTATTATAATATTATTATAAAACACAGCATATCTATAATCATTTATTTACTATAAAAATCCCTTTCCTGCGCCGATAAAAATGAATTTACGATGAAAATGCGTTGATTTTCTGTTTGTAAGAAACATTCGATTCGACAGCGATTAACGTTGCCAAATTTCTGTAGTAACGATAAATGTCTTCCGACTTGACGAAAAAAACGTATTTTACGGATCGAAATCCATTATTCTCAGTGTGTTACCCTGCTATTTTTCTTCGTACTTCCGTACGCTTCCTCTTTTTGAATCCTTCTGCATTTTTTTCAACACTTACGAAAACATCGACAATCGTCGCTGTATACTGACCAACGTGTTAGAGAGTGTTGCCATCGGAATATTTCCGAAGGAGAAAGATGAAAACTCACTTCATCTTTCTTCATTCCTCCAGTAGTCGTTTTGCTCATTTGTTTTTATTTTCTGTTGGAAAAAAAAGAAAAAATCTTTTAAACCGACGACCACATCTATAAATATATCTCAGTATCCCCCGAATACAGAAAAATCTATACACACATACATCGACCAGTCAAAGCAGGGACCACGTGATTATGTCTGAGCTGGAACAACGATTTTGCATGGAGCAGGTTTTACGTCGTTCTCGAATCGACTCGACATTTATCCTTCGTTCCTTTCTAAAAATTCCTACCCCATCATACACGTCTGACATTATTATAATTATCATTGAGTTAAAAAATCGACATTTTCGTCGCCAGTATCGATCCTTTCGTTTTTTCATTTTCTTTCATCATAAATGAACTCAGTTTTGCATAAAGAACGATCTATGTTACGAAGTTTTATGGTCAAACTGCAATAAGAACTCATTTACATTTATCGTCTTGAGAAACTCGTTGTGAAACGACGAGACCCTGGAGAATGTGTGTATGTGAGTGTTATCGACCTTCCAAATGCACAACAGACCTTAACTCGAACGTAGAATTGCTCGTCGAACGATGAATTATCGAGGGCCACTTCTCGATAAAATAATGACGTTTCCGTGACGATGAGATCGATGTAGGGCTCTTCCTGGCATGCCAAAAGAAACTTTTAAGCCTCTGATTTGTGCAATGATTTATTCGTATCATTATATCGGACCGGAAGTAGCCAACGTTGATGTAAAAGTTGTTGTATAAATTATAAAAATGATCGACGCGAAAAAAGAAACAACTATTTTGTATTAAGCTGATATTTATCATTCGTAACTGGTGTGCTGCCCCCGTAAAATATTAAAACTGAATAATTTCTTAAACTATTTGATTTATTTTGTTTATTTTTAAACGTCAGTTCCTCATAACTTTCTATACGTACGAACTTCCGCGTCTGGGTATGTCGTGCCACTTTTATCCAGCGGATAAAAACGGATGACGAAGCTTGCTCTCCCTTTCACCTCTTTCTCTCTCACGAGGATGAAGTGTAAAGAAATTATCGAACGTGACTGGGAATAACGAGAGCAAGATATCCTTGAGGACGGGAGAAAAATCGACTGCAGGAAACAAGAGGGTTGTGAATTCGTGTGGCATGTGTTTTATTACTTTTTTTATTTCACGACATGAGAACGCAAGAAATAAACTTACGATCATTAAATCAATAAAACAACAAACGTTTTGTCATTAGTAATTTCAACCATAAAGTATTATTATTAAACTGGAAAAAGCTCGATCTCTGTTGTGATCTTATTCTATATATCGATCTAAAGATTTATTGAAATGTGTAAAAAAATCGCGATTCCATTGATCGTAACGATAAACTTAGTCTATTCGGCAAAGATAATAAATCGACTCTTGAAACATTGCGAATCCAATATAAATTCATCAATCTTACGCGATAAATATTTCGTCATGTTTGATCGAAAATATCTTGGCGAAACTTCTGCTAGAACTTTATTTTTCGTCTCCGTATAGAGAGAGAGAGAGAGAGAGAGAGAGTGTAAACGATCGCATTCTCCTCGAAAAGCTTTCTTCTTCTCTTGGGTGACCTTCCGCGACTGGTCCTCGAAACCGCAACGCTTTATCACTCCTCTCGACGAAGAAAAGGGGAAAAGCTCCGCACCCTCTCGTCGGTAGTTCCGTAGTGAGATATACCACTGTATAAGCGGAGGTCCTTCCCTCTTTTTCCCAGCCCTCCCGCGCATACGAATGAATCCCTTCTGTCGCTGTCGTCGTTGTACCGAATGGTCCCACGGAGGCTCAACGAAAAAACGATTTATCTTTAACGCTTGCGCGAGCCTTCCACGAGAGGATAAGAGGAGATGGACGTATACTCGGAGCAAAACGCTGAGAGGACAAAAAAAAACAACATGTATAAAAGGAAAAAAAAACTATTGTGATGGCTCCATTCAGGGAACATACAGTGTTCGATGTGGACCTCCACGATGAATAAGCATTTCTAACATTTATGCAAGAAAAAAAAATGATTCTTACTTTCAGTAATCAAAGGAAAGAAAACGTCAACACATCCTTATCTGTCATGTTCCGTTTGATAATATTTTTTCTCCTCGTTTGATAATAAAGTTACGAGTATACGATTCTCACCATCATTTTTATTCACGTTTTCGAAGATTCGAGGTCAATATCAGAGGATGACGAATAAAAAATGTCAGACTATCCAATTTTTTATGCATCAGGGTTTATCAAAAGCATGCAACCGTTTCCACGTTCGATATATGCTGCTCTGTCAAACTTTATTATTTTCCATCCGAAGCATATCCCTCGAATCAATCGTTCGTCGAAGAATAGAAATCATTGTGACAGTGAAATTTCTTCTCCCACCAATTTATTTTAACACACTGTCACCAAACCTCATAGAGGAAAAACGAAATGTCTTGTGATGATGCAGCAGAAGCTTATCTTCTTTGTAAGAGAGTTTCATTGTTCTGTTCAGTTGATGTTTTTTAAAAAATTGTGTAAAGTGCCCTTTTCATACGAAAATAATAAATTTCTCAATAGCTATCAAATTTGAACCACTTCGAAATGTTTGCAAGTAAACTATCGAGACGTTAACGATATAGTAATTTTATAACAACAACGAACTAAAGTACAATGTAGTGGAAAAAATTACAAGTGATTGGCAGAGCTGTTTTTATGTGTAACTTCTTTGCGGTCGATAAATTTCACCATTTAATGACGTTTCGTGTTATTGGAACAAATATTAAACAGTTATTATTACAAAATAAATATTTCCAAGACCCTATTAAGCGACGGATTGGTATCGACTGGTAGAGTTACGATTTATGACTTACAAGGTCCGCAGTGCGGAAAATCGTAATGCTTTTTCTCACATTTCGTAACAATTCGAATCTGCTTTTTCTTTTTTATTTCTCAATCATCAAAATCCTTAAAAAAGTGTATGTATGTGTGTTGAATCTGCCGAAGAGTGCACGAATGATAAAAAATTCTCCAAGGATCGCGTCGATTTCATTGACATCGCAGTTTCATGTAAAAATATATTGCTCGAAAGAATTTTCAAGCATTTTTTCTTTTCCTCCGAAAAAAAAAACTCCCCACACAGAAATGTCCCGCCCGTGGAGTCCATTCTTGAGCGATGCCTCCATGCCATCAGCACAGGCGAGTCCCCACTTTTTGAATTCTCCACGTGACTGCGAACAAAAAAAGAAAGAGGATTAATTGAAAAAGCTCGCGATGTTTTGAAATGATAAAAAATAAAACTAGAACGTGCGATCGATACGTTTCGAAGTATTGTGTAATTAGTACGATCCGCTGGCTTTCCCGATAAATTAATGTTCAATCAAGGCAGCTTTACATGTGTACTCCGATGAAAGGACGTTACCCGGGCGAGTTAGCGCGAGCGGTAACGTTCATTACGCTCTTTTAAATCGACTTGTGTACGTGCATGATCCACTGCTATATTCAAGCTGAGGGAGATCGACGGATCGTCGATCGTCGCCTCGACGAGAGCTTTTCCTACACCATCAAACCTTTATGCTTCGTCTGTTTCTCTCCACCTGAATCCCCGACGATGCTTTCCTGTCTGCCTGTAGTAAACATCTCCCATCGAAACTTCGAGGCAAAACAAACGAAAAAAGCAGGAATGTCCAGACCGGAAATCGAACCGAAAACGGTCGATTTCCGTTTAGGCCTCGGCGCAAAACCATCCTTCCGAATTTTGACCCTTTTCACCGGTCCATAAATTCCTCCGTTCCATTACTCAACCTTCTCATCCTTTATCCTTTATTCTGTTGTGCAGGAGTGCCTTCCTCTTGGGGAAACGAGACACCTTTATGTTCGTTTCTCTGTGCCACAATCAAATCTCGTCGTTTTTAATTACCTTTTCATTTGACCAGAAATTGTTTAGTTCCCTGTTTTTTATCGTGCCAAGCTCTCATTCCTGGATAAAGGACAATCATCTATTTAGCACCTAATAAGCTAGCGGAACGTAACGTCTAGTTATACATATTCGTATTCGTAAACGTTTCTTATTTTAAATACAATATATTTTACATGTGGCAATGTCACAAAATTTATGATAATTATATAACTATATTCCTGCATTTTATTTTCATATATATATACGACGAGCTAGACGCTTTGCTTCTTAAAATTGCTGCGTATATTAGCTTTAAATAAATATTCTCAATACGCTTTAGATTTATAAACGTATTGTTTTAAAAAAATAATGAAAAAAAAGAAAGAAATGAAAACAATACGAAAAGTAGTTACGCGCGTTCATAATCGCATAGTGGAGATTAGAAAAAGAGTGAGTACTCGCCACGCTAAGCTTAGGCTAAGTTTTCATTTGCTTCGCATACACTCGACTTTCGTAATTGTCTATTATTTATATTTCAAAACTACGGCTATTTATTCGAAATGAAAATTGCCTCGGATAAATTTATTTCAGCATAAACTCGTTGGATATTTTACACCGAAGATTGCAAGTAGTTAAGGCAGTTACTCGTCAGACTCTTTGATTTTACGTGGAATTCAACGCCTATCACGATTCATTTCACATGACCGAAGCTGGAAGGGCGACGAAAACGCTTCGCTGGCAAATCACTCAACCATATTGTGCGATCGTTAATTATACACAGTGTATAAAACACTGTTGTCGGTAACGCCTTCGTGAGCAAAACCATTTACAAGCTCGCAAACAACTTTTTTATCCCAGACTCGAAACATGGCGAAATTCGATCGAGAAACAAAAAAGGTTTCTCATTCTTCTTTTCTTTTGTCCTGGACGAAATATCTCGAGCGTATAGACAAGACTTTTTCAAATATTTATTCTATTACGTATAACAAAATCAAATAGAGTGCAGCTTTAGAAAGAATCACGCACGCAACAAATTCGCTGACATATTTAACTACGTTTCAAATGTTTTTTTCCAACAAATTTTTGTCAATTATTATTAAACTTTTCATTCTTTTATTACGCATCAAGCTTTCTGTGAAATGGATAAAAAGTGGAAGTTTTTAGGTTACACATATTGGAAATCTTTGATCACAATATTAGTCTCAATGTCACGAACTCCAGGCCAGGGCTTGTATTTAATCGAATACATATATACATATGAATATAGTTATTTTAACTATTTTTCCAGGCTCGGTAAAGCCGATCTGAAAATATGGGCCATATAACATCGTCATTCGAGATAGATAGCTTTTGACTCGCTGTACACATGGCTCCTTTCTGGCCTATTTTTCACACTTCATATTCTGCGAGCATAGAGATGTATATTTTATATAGGAGTAAGCCGATGTTTTGAGGTTGAAAAAGGTACAGGAATTTTACAATTTCACTCTTTCACCACATCGTTCATTCGCCATAAACCGTAAAACTTTGAGAATTCATTGACCCCGAGCAATAAAAGGGTTTATGTACTTTCGATAAAATGAAACGTGAAAAAAGGTGCGCCGCGGTTTGATGGAAAAATTCAACTGAAATTACATCATAACCAAACGCGAATAAAAAAAAATGAAGTTATATCTTTAGTCACTCTCAACATTGCGACACATCAGGGTACAATTACGCGAGTAATATTCTCTTAAAAAAACACTTTACAAGTTATGTACATTTTTATTATCGACCGTAAAGTTTATCGTGTCAAGTGAGAAAAGTAATTGATTTATTAAAAATTTATGGATAAAGTTTTGCTCCGCTAATTAATTTATTCCTTCGATCGACAACTCGTTTCCTTACCTCCGTCAATTCGCGCGAATTACTTCTTTTCTATCGTTCCCAGTATAAATACTTAATGTCTTCATTTATTCGACCAAGTGAAAATTCTTTATACGTTAAAACACATAAAATCGTTCGACCAATCATACTTTTGGGTCGATATTAACCCGCAGTAATCACACTTCTATCGAGCATACACATCAACCACCACACTAGTGCGAATTGGGATTTTGTATTGTTAAACTCTCGTATAAATAATCCAAAAGTATTTGATGACCAGAGTTTCTTAGAGTAAAAATCCCCAGGAATCCTATGGCGATAGTGTCGAGTGCCAAAAATAATATTTATATAGTAAAAATAGATCACAATCAAAACAAATATTTCAAAAAAATATCATTCCGGTGGTGCAAATTCGCACTAATGTAGTAACTAATGATGGAATGTTTTAGATGACGAATTGTGAAAATATAAAAAGTTCAGTTTAAGTGGTGTATATCGAGGTGGGAATACAAAGTTGTGGGTGCGGGGGACGACTCTCGGGTGTTCCAGAAAAGCCAAGTATCTGTGTCCGAGTGAGTACACCTGTTGCAGTAGTTTTTCACACCCACGCCTCGTACGTTTAGTTATTCCAGAATGCTTCGAAAGTGCTCTCACTCTACTCCGCAAAACTATACAAGCCTTGCCCGGTACACATCAGAGTGGAAGGGGCGAAGGGACCGCGATGGTTACAGGGAGATTTGCCAGCGACGTAGTGCAGAACCCCTTGTCAAGCTCGTCCAACAGTTTTCCCCTTCCAACAATAAGCATCACAAACCAAAAGCCACGAGTTCCCTCAGCTGCTTGCTTTTCCCTTTCTCCTTTTTTTATCGTGTCACCCCTTTGGCAGAGGCGTCCGTGCATCTTATCGCCGTTTTCCCCTTTGGCAGCTTGCCTGCCTGGACTTTCACGCTGCTTCCTTTTTTATCCTCTCGCAACCCATACCGGATGTTCCAGTTTCATTAACTGACCGACGTAAATTAACAAACTCGATAATATCGAGAAAAACAACATTTCTATGCTACATTTTGATTTTATTCCGGCGAATTTTATGCGCATGAAAATAAAGTTGCTAAATTCCATTAATGTACATAAAATTTACATTCGGACTTAAATGTTACATTTCTATGCAAATAATCGCAAATATAAGCGTAATTTCTGATCAATTGATTTATTTGAACGCAAACTTTTAACCAAAATTTGAACAGTTGCCCTAAAATTTTATACCCTGCATATTATTTATTGAT
>JABSMR010037489.1:0-15687 GCA_018902295.1 Dusona sp. PSUC_FEM 10030013
ATGAAATTGAAGGGGGTCGGGTCAAAAAGGGGCTGATTTGGCGTGGAATCCCCTATATATACATTGAGCTATTGTGGACGGACTGAGGCTTAAAGAGCGTGGCCTGGACACTGAGGCTCTTACCACAACCATGTCGCGGTTGCGTGGATTGCAGTATATTCATATATGTATATCTACTATATACACGTATCGATAGAGCCGGATTTCTCCATTTTGCCGCTGCTGCCCGCCAGGCCAGCCTGCTCCTGTCACTGGTGTCCGAGTTAATTGCTATTTCCACGCCCGAATAAATTAATGAACTCCCTCCCTATCTTTTTCTCTTTCACTCCGCTTCCCACACGCGAATACCTGCCGTCGACGGTTCTCTACGCCATGTGCTTATGTGAGATATTTTACAACATAGTCCCTTTCAAAGTCACTCTTTGAAACATCAAAACAACGTATAAATCGATAAATCTAGAGGCAAAAAAAATCGTTCAATTATCAATGAAAGTACTATACCTGCTACCAAATATTGATTAAATATATACCCAAACTATAAATAATAGGAAATTAAAATATCAATAAAAATACGGTCAATCTATTAGAAAACATTTACATGGGACTAAGATTTTCTGACGACACTTTAGTAATTCCATAATGTATTGCAATGTCGTGAATATATAATTTCCTCGATGGAGAGCCTTCGATAATACCAACTTTTTACTTGTTTCATTTTTTGTTTCACAACGAGAGGGAGACATAAGGGTGAGACGGGTTGGATAAACTTATTTTTGCACGTAACTCTCATCGCCGAATACCTCCGGAGATTAATCTAAATGACGTTCACGTCCACTCCTCCCAACGGTTAATCTACTAAGGCACGATTAATACGAAGCCAAGAGAAGCACTGAGCGTAAGGTCACAAATGACAATCATATACTTCCGACCCACTTGATTTTTTCCCTGCGCGCACAGATCTCACTTTCTTTTCATTATGTCTTTGTACCAACCCTCTTTTCATTATATGTGTATATATAGAGTAGAAGGCCGGTCATTAACTTACGACGCCTTGTTTTATCGTATGTCCATTATGGTCCATTTCCGGATCGTCAACAAAACCCGGAAGGTTCGATATGAATCGGACCTTCTGTACAAACAAGAATTATTTATTCGGCAGAAGGGCAGCTCGTCAAAATAATTCCAGCAAATAAAAAGATTCAATGTCTATTTCTAACATTTTTTCTCTACGTCTCGGCACATCTGTAGTTTTATGTCATGATAATTTCGTCCCTGCCAGATTGGCAAAGCCCGCGTCACCCCTTAACATCCGTTTTTATTTCACTTTTTCAAATATTCTCGAATACTCTTCGCGCACTTTGCAATTCCCTTGGAGCATAAAATGTATATGGAGATCTCGCCTTCGGAGATTCAGCGGAGCAATCCTTTCAAATCTTTGCAGAAACCATTCTTCTAATTTTATGCTCAACTACACGTGTATAGATATGAAAACATATTTTTAGACATATTTAATGAGAATGCTCCGCATTCTCACCATCAAACCTTCGAGCAACTTTTCACGTCCTCCATTTTTCCTGATACCTTTAATACTTCGCATTCACTCTTCCGAGTCGATTAATACAATATTTTGTGTTTTTTAGAAGTAAATATTTGAAGAAAATAGAGTACTGATCGAGTCGTTAATATTTGAATTCTTAATGGAGTATTTCGTCCAGGATTTCGAGCGAACGCCGACGTTCGTAATAATGCATTTGCGTTTGAGGTAAACACGCGGCAGTCTCGTTATCGACTGTGATTAATTATTTTCATTCGATCATTTCTTTTTTTCTCCTATTGCCATTTTAATTTCTGTTGTCGGATATGTTGGGGGCATTATCAATCTCTCGCTTCCTGAAATTGCCTGGGGCAATGCGTTCCCGATGGTTTTGCTTGGTTATGAAATAACAATTTTGTGTATTTTACTGTTCGGCGTTCACCACACATCGGCATACTCGATGTCCTCTTAACGCCGAATAAATTCAACGAGCTTTTCGTTCCGGGTGTATATACATGTATAAATCAATATATTTGGACTATGTGATGTGCACGTGATTAATTGGCGCATCTGTAACTCTCGAGCAAATTATTCAAGCATCGATTGCCCGAAATATAACGAGATGAGACGAGGTTTTGTGTATCGTTGCAATGTATAGACTAGTCTCGTTCGTTATATTAATGGAAAATATTGAGCCCGCCTCCTCTCTCCTCATTTCGTAAACGGAGGCGGGAAAAAAAAATCCACCCTCTTTCCCGGTCAAGCTGCTTGTGGTAACTCGATTTTGAGAATAGAGACAAAAATTCGCGCTCTTAATCCAGGCGGATCGAATGAAATTGTCATTATACAGCCCGGAGCGAATTTTACGCGTCACATCTTACGCCCCCAAAAAAAATTCAATCCCCGCGAACGATTCGATATTCACTTAGGATTATAGCTGACTCGCTCTCGAGAACTGGAATCCCCTCGCGAAAGTGGATTTTATTCTTTTTTTTTCGTCGCAGTGGACATTCCAAGAGCCAAATCCTGTAGATCCGATAACGATGATTCGATACACACAGCGGGACCTTCCAAAAATTCCAGGTAGATTGCCTGATCGAGTTATCATAATATTGTTTCTATTACCCTCGCATCTCACAATTTTATTTTCAATAGCGATGTATTAGGAAAATTCGCCTATAGAGTTCCGGGATTTTCGTCACGTATATTACGGCCCTTCGATGCTTGAACAATGTAGAACCAAAATCGAATGAACATGTCCGACTAATCGAACCTGTGAGGATTGTCAATAATCCGAACTCGGTTTTCCCATTGAGGTTGGTTTTTACAGTTTGTTTTGATTGCTCGTTTGGGAAGAATGTTGAAATTACAAAGTGAAAAATTGTGAGATTTTTTTCCAATAGTCATGAAACTATGGCCTCCAAATTTTGACTTTAAGCGGATTTTCATTAAACTACAAAACCTGCAAAAACTGCATTCATTGAAATCCATGCAAATACATTAAAAACCGTGAGAAAGATTTCTTATCGTTAAACTCAATCGATATATCGATTAACTAAAAAAACTGTCATCGATCATATTGGTAGGATGAAGATTAGGATAACGCAGTATGCCTTCAAAACAATCCCATGAATATAGGCTCGATAAAAGCTTTGCGGACAGCTGATATAGCCGAACACTTAAAAATTTCTACATAGACATTGGAAGGTGTTTTAAAAAAAATTCACACACGTCTGTAACGCCCAAAGAGGTTTTGAATTCCTTGAGGAATGATTGGACTTTGATGAGACGAAGGGCGGTTTGTTCCACCCCACTGGTATATCCCGCAGCATCGAGAGGGGTAGATATTGCTTGTGACGCGTTTCTATTGCGCTCTTTCGACTATATCGTATATTTCACGCGAGAGATGAGCATTAAAATGACGGTCTAGGCGCATCGATCAAAGTGCCTGACAGATTTTAGATTAGCCTTGTGACTTTGCACAAGGCGATTTCGAGCTGTGGGCGATTCTCGAACTTTATTTTGGTTACGTTGATTGCCTAAAGTTGTACCCGTCTTCCTTGGTCCCTGTCATATATATTGTAACGAGACAGCCCCTGGCAGGATTTCTGGTGTGGCCGAAATCCGCCAGACGGCTACGGTCGGAGCGCTCTCGCATAACTTACGGACCTCCCGTACACCTATAAGGCGTCCACCCTTTCCAGCCTTCTACTCTCCATTTTTATCCAGAAATGAAACGTTAAACGCATATCGAACATCTCCAACCGATGGTGGTCGGGAAAAACAAAATCCTCGGATTGCGGGGTAAGGGCGTGAGGCCTTATCGTACAATAAACGTATGTTGGCTCGAGACGGCTTTCCCACCTAACTATGTGAGGATAGGCGCTCTTGAGCACAGTCGCTCCTGTTTGTCCGTCCTATCCTAAATTATCGTGTTAAGAGTATTCGTCTTGAATGCTAAGATGAGCTTTGAGGTATTTGAATGGCAAGACGGGGAAATGTAAAGGTGATTCCCACTCCATGCAAAATCCGCCGATCACTGCACGAACCTGCACGATGACCCGTCTTTTGAGAGAGCAGAGGATTCAAAGAATCTTAAGTTTTAATATTCAAATATTGAGGGCGTTGAAATATCGAAACGTTTCAATACATTATTTTACAAAAAATAATTCGGCTTAACATTTTTTTTCCATCAATTGACTGTCATCTAACGATGTATATTTTCTTTTACAAATCCCGATCAATCGTAATACCCTCTACGCTCGTATGAATGACCAATGGAGTAGAACCTGCTGGACGATTAATCGATCGAATTCTCCGGCTTTCCCGGTTTCTCCATAAGCTTCGTGTACAATACATATATGTATACGGATGACCGAACAAACGTATCAAACGTCGTGACTCTGTTAATTTTCGTTTCATTCTCTACAGTCTCTTTCTCTGTGTGTATTTATCGTTCATTTTTTCACTTCCTTTATTTTCGTATTTGTTCTTCCCATTCAAAGTGGATAATCGTCAGCGCTGGCCTTCGAACCCTCCGCGACCCCTTGAATCAAATAAATGAACACGCCGTCCTCTCTGTGCGCGACGTACGCGCGTGAATATAGTGACTGTATATATGTATATATGTATATATAATGTGTATGTTTGATGCAATGAAGGCTTACAAATGGAGGGTAGAAAGCGTATATATGCGAGCGTCCGGTCGACGACTCCAGCCATTATAATGCGTGACCATTGTCAACTGCGCGTTGTCGGCGTCAATGGCGGAGGAAAGGGGCGCTCTGTGCAAGCTCTGAAAAGAGATGGCACTGTCACGGGAATGGGCAAGTCCTCCGCAATCCGTATGTGCTTGCCTCCATGGCACAACTGATTCAGAATCTCTCAACCTTTGAGTTTTAGCCCTCACCCCCCTCTGCGAACCGATATGAGCATATTTCTCCCTCTCTCAAATCTGTGAGCCCTCGAGACCACTGTACATCCTGGATTCCGTGCTTCACGAGGTGTTTGAATTTAATCAACTCGTTCATGCGCGCGAGTGCTTCACGCGCTTTCCCCTTTCCCTTCTGTAGACATCTCGCGCTTTCTCCCTCGCGCGCTGAACCTTATCCTACCCTCTTCGTTGAATTTACGCATCCATATACCTACTAATTGAACTGTACCCCTCTGAGCAGAAGAACGACGATCCGACAATAGACAAACGATTCAAAGGCTGCCCATCATCAAATACTAATATTAGGAGCGTTTGGTCCGGGGACTGACCACTCTTATATTCATGCGAGTGGATGTCGTGGCATTTCAAAGTGCAGCGACTCTATGGCAAGCTGTTGAAAAAGTTATTGACAACTAGTGTTCGCTACTTCACTTTACATCGTCTGCCAAGTGGCAAGATTAGCTAGTAGCATACTTCTCGTCCGTTGAAGATCAAAAAGAGCAAGACCTATAATGGCGAGTCTTCGGAGACGACAGCGTCAAGCGTGCCTATTTAGTTTTACAATGCCAGTAAGAAGAACCCGACGGTGCACTAAATTAAAAAGAAAAACCGCCATTTGTGTCCCACGAAAAACTTGAGTAACCCCTGGAGGGAGTAACGAGTAGGCAGGGCCTCTGACAGATAAGCTTTTTCTGTATCTCGGGGTCCATTGTCGAGCGTGCACGCTGCAGCGGAAGCATTGACTGATCGGCGAGACACCCTTGGAATATATAATTATCGCGAGCAATGTCTATATACACAGACCAGGCGTCGCGACGTCGGCTTCGAATTCAACCGCGCCCCCTCTCGATACGCCACCGCGTAGCCAAATCTTTCTTTTCTCTTTCTGGCATTTCGTCCACCCCCGCGAGACAGGGCTTCGTATCACACCCCACTAATAGGGAGGGATCACTACAGTGACGTCACCAGAAGAAGAGAACTCGCGTGATTGATTGTATCATTCGAATGCTTATTTTCGAAAAGCCCGGAGTCTCTCGAATAAAGCGATTTGAAAACTCAATGGTGCTAGTACATCGTGTGTAATATGTATTCCGATATTATGAAGGACTGATTGGTTCAACGAACGGGGCGAAATTATATCTAAGATATTACGGAAAAGCTGTCTAATACCCGATCGATCTTCTGCCCGTCGGACAAAGCCGTCAGACGGCTGATTGTGTGGACCGGTCGATGTACCAGCAAACTACATCACTACATTATACAAATGTATAGTTTATATAATTTATTTCGAGTCATTCACGTTCCAATCTTGTTATTCGAGTAAATGCCGATCGATAGGTTTCTTCTATCTGTTTTGGGATATGGATGTTAGGGAAGAATGATTTCGTGACATCGCTGAAGAGTCCGATACAGCTTTATCATCAAGATACGCGGTAACTTCTTGTCTTATATCGTGTCGTCAATCCACTCTCTTTACAGAAAGAGGGGGGGAACCAGAAGGTTCAGTGCAAAAATCGACGCGACATCAAACTCTTCTCTTTTACCCCATGAAAACGAAAGACGCATCATCGTCTTTGGCTATATTTCGCCTTTTCCGGTTGACGGTATAATAGAGTTGGTAATCCATATAATCCTTCAAGCAGATCGAGCGGAAACAGCCTCTCTCTCTCTCTCTCTCTCTCTCTCTCTCTCTATCGTGATCCCTTTTTCCCTTTATCTACCAGCCGTGTACGCACGACATGCTCTATATATCGTAATCGGTGTGAAATTTTCCCCCGAAATTGGAACGTCGACGAATCTACCGGGGGTGAAAAAAAATCGCTCGATCCACCAAGAATTGTTTTTTTTCCATTTTGTTACTTGGAAACCTTCCGTGCGTTTGACCGGTGTATAAAAAATACAGTTGGATCACATGGAAAATGGTCAATTCGCAGTAAAACACATTGACATCCAGGGGCACGGAATGAGATATGATGCAAGTTCAATGCTGTAGGAAAATGGGGATAAAGTCTGAAAGTCAGAAGAGCGTGTATGATCGAGATGATGAACAAACGAGGCAAAATGATTATTCGGAGAAATTTGGGTATCGTAAAACTATTTTTCTTTCTTGCTTTTCCCAATGACTCGATTTTACTTTCACCAACCGCTCTTGCCATCTCCCTTTCTTTCTTTAACCTTCATCTTGGACTAGTGCCACGAGACTGCTTTATTTAGTGCGGTAATCTCATATGACGGATCACTCTGTGGCGCGTGTCTCAAGGGATTGATACGAATTTACTTAGAGGGTTGATTTTCTGGATAGAGTTCGTCCTTCGTGCCTCCATACATAGCTGCCAAGTTTCCATTACGCTATCTTTGCTCTCGATGCTTTGGTCATTTGTCGTTACGTTATCGCACCCGAGGGAGAAAGCATCGGTCGATGGCTTCGATACGTTTCGCGTTTCTCCCATTGCTTGGCTCCGTTTGTACAATGTTATCTCCTTGTTGGCACAATGATGGTGGGAGCCTCTGCCATCGCTTCACCGGATACAGGACAGGACCGTAATTGCCGAAGACGATGCTGATTTAGTGGACTGTGCCTGTAGATCCGTCAACCTGACGTTCCAACGTAACTTCGTCTTGTTTATGAATGGACTCGTAAACCTGTCAAATCGCGTTTGGTGATGTTTTACAAAAGTCATATCGAAATCACACGAAGTACGAAGAACTACCCTTCATTTGGGAAATCCACCTTGAAATCCCTTCCAAGTCAACAGACCGTTGATATTTAGGATCAAGTTTTCAATCGCAGTCAAAAGCTGTCTATTGTTTCGACAGAAACAGAACTCTCCAAGGCGAAACCCAAACAATGTCTACTGTGTGGTTTAGCAGGATCTTTGTATACTCACCGGCGGAAGGTGAGTTCCAGCAGAACGAAGACGCTATGGAATCTCTGGTAAATTAAGGTGCCACGTGGGCAACGATACCAATATAGGATTGCGCCTTGAGTTCCGTGTCGAAAACGTACATAGACGCGCGTGACTACATCCTCGACGTTCGACCAGGAAGAACAAGTTAAATAGGTGTTAATGCGAAGCCATCTTGAAACGGTAAGCTCGTGCTGAGAGGAGGGCACAACCGTGGCTGTAACGTGGCTAGCGTGCGACTAGGTTGTTAAGGACAAGAGGCGTCCCTAGCTTTTGGGGATGACAATGTATTAAGTATCTAGAGCTACTATCCCAGCGACTACAGCGTGGACCCATAGACTATTCACGAGGAGATTACCTTAAATGCACAAGCAGGTCCCATTGTCTGAAACTGATGACCCAAACCAAGGGTCCCGAGGTACTCTATCCAATTCCATTCTAACGTTACTCGCAACATTTCGCAGTGATGGTATCTCGGCTGGTGTGAGTTCTAAAGCAATACTTGTCCAGTATCTTGAGAATGTCAGATTTTAGTTGGGAATCATAATAGTAAATCAAGTTATCTTTTCATAAATGCATCAATCATTGATACCTTTTTAAATGTTTTTTCGTTTGACAAACACATAACTTGTCTGTCGTCTGTATTGAATACTGGATTTCAGCTTTTAATCGACTAAATTCGCTTTTCAATTCACACGTAAGCCGTTGATGAATAGTTAAAGTTTGCTCGTTAAATAGTTACAACAGTCCATTTCATTGCCCATCCACTTCGATACTTTGAACAAACAGAACAACGTGGACAGCTCTACATGGTGAACGTTCAGAAAGCCCGAAGCGTAGGCGCGGCAGCGTAATCTAATCAAACATTTATGCTAAATCACGAAACAATCCGAACGCAATCAGCAAATAAAAGGCAGCCCTATTCTCTACCCCGTGCGCCCACTTGGCTGGTGGTATACTGGCGCCCAGCTCTGTATGGGACGACCCTTAAGCCCCGCTGGTCATTTGACTCGTTCTCTCTTTCACATTCTATATCTTTCCCCTGCGCCCCGCTTATACTCGCCTATTTAGTCTGAGGCTGGGTGCGCTTTGAACCGCGTCCGAACAAAAAGTTGATGGACATTCCCGGCCGGACAAAAGACCTCGTATCGAGTGAGTAGTATGCAAATTCTTGGGAATGCCAATGAGTCCCCAGTACAGAGAGAAATCGAGTGAGATGCTATTTGCGTGTGAGTGTGTTCGGCTATTGTGTTTTGTATAATACTGGCAGAGACAAGCATTTCGGGATGCCCATTTGCATGGATCGAGCATTTGCGGTGACCGCCTCGTACACCCCGCCATCGTCACCGCCGTTTCTAGACCTTCGCTTCGTTGATTGCCCTCGTTTATTAAGATTAACTTTTCTCAAATCGCCTAATCTCACTTTGAGCATCGAGTTTCTCGACAGCCATCTCTCTCCCAATGGATATCTAATTTCGTCAGTTTTAAGTACGATGTATTGAACTGATGGACCTTCTTTTCTCGAAGAGTTGATAAGTTTTTAATTATTTGTTTGCGTGAATGTATGATTTTGGTGTTCTTACTGCAGGGAAGGAAAAATAAATAGTCATATTTGGACGCTGCGTCCTTAACTAAGTGGGGAAATAATCGAAACGACTATGAAAGTTGAGTCCCACCCCTTATAATCTTTAACTCACCCTGTTATATAATACAACGCTTGATTACACTGTGCAGACTCACACCCTTCGAAATAAACTCTCGCGCATCATTTATCAAAACCCGTCCTATCAAGCGTTCTTACCCTCTCTTTCCCCCTTACACATGTCTCTGGCATTTTCATCTCGTCGCGTCTGGTTTTCACGTGCAATTTGTATTAAGCGAAACACTCGTCAGTGGGAATCGATCTTGAAGCCGTATCAAACAAGAATAGGGAGTCAATGGTATTATATGCGGCTTGTTGTCATATGGAATCGTGTTGTCGATATACCAATTTCATTTTCCTTCACTTTTAAACAAATACCATTAGAAAAAAAGTAATAATCATATGGTGCGGGAGCATTGTCCACACTGATCTAGCGGCGTTCCACAGAGCATTGGTTAGCACCATCTGGATTTTATCATTTTGATAAGGCGTTGCGTAACTGTATACGTCGATATTTGGCATAAGCCTGTCAGGACTTTTTTACCGTTCAATAAAACCGCAGCAAGGCTTGGTGTTGGCGAGGAGTGGAATGAGAGGCAGAATAAAAAATATAGAGATCTGTGTGCGCGTGATAGTACATCGGGTTTTTTCGTAAGCGCATGAATGGCTCAGGGACCATGCGGCTCGTATACGTTCAAGCGTAGGGCAAAATATTCGCGGTGCATCCGAATGCGTTTTAGCGCGGATCAAATGCATTACGCTCGCGGTGGTAGAGCTGGTACGCGTACAGAGCAAAAGCGGCGCGGAGCTTGAAGAGCATAGGACGGGAGGGAGAAGCATAGACCGCTTGGTATACACGGAGCTTATGTCTGTATGCGAAAGGGATTACGAGAGGTAGCGTAGATGGGCCTGTGAAATTATTGGCATTCCGAGGTAGCCATGAGATTTACAACGATCCGACAGTACGTTCTCTACGTGAATGCCACGGTTTAAACTGTCATTACCTGTCGATCAAAGAAAGACACGCTGGTCGTCCAACAGCTTCAAAACTCGATCGATGATCGCGTACTTCAGCTTACGTACGTCAGCTTTGCAGATTGAACAATGGAACCCTGGCGCTTCATGTTCCAGTATCAGGACTTAATAACATACGCAATCTAGCCCGCTATTTGAATCTCTAGTCGATATACAATGGTCCTCATAAAATGCCTCGACCACCACGATCTTCCAACATATCACTGATGCGAAAGCAAAAATCTTCGGAGAAATCCACTATGAATTCGACAGAGTGGGTTGTGTTGCGAAGGGTAGACTTTTATAACTAGTATAAAAATCGGGCCCAATTCCACAAGGCAAGAAAAATGGATGGTAAGTTCGAAGATGATCTTCGTCAAGCGATGGCTCTCGAAGGGTCCTAAAAAATCTAGGGCGTAAATATTGACCGCGACGTAAATAAAAAGCCTCCTCTAGTGGTGCGTGGTATTGAATAAACGCTACGTTTGGATGTACGAAATGGGTTTTTGTCTCCCGCTGCTCCCATAACACGGGTTCTTACACCTTCGCTCTTGTACCGGGGAGCCAACGTTTGCTTCTTTTTCAACCGGCATAAATCACTGCCGGTCTCATATTTATATTCATAGGCGCGTTGACGAAGATTGAAGAGAAGTTACCTCGAACCAGCCTTCTGCCCGCTTAGCGGCAACTCCTCGTAAACTTCACTGAGATTGTAAAATATTGTTGCGACGATTCGAAATGGCCGACTTTTTTGATTATTTGCGGAAGAGTATTTGTGTCTTACAATTGTTTCGCACATACGCATTTGGTTAGATAGTTATTTGTATTTAATAAAATATGTTAAGTAAGCTGTCCGGTATACTTAGGCGTCTCGAACAAAAGAACAACGGCATTCAATTTCGGTTAAATAAATATGTCCTTTCCATATGAATGCCATACAGATAAATAACACATATGGGATCGTCCCTATTCCCAAACACGTAGATCGTTTACTCACCACATATTTGTTCAATGCTCGAATCCTTAAGACAGAGAGGCGTTTCGGATGACTATTTATCGGGATATAAAACGTTTCGTAAATTATCCTATACTGTCATGGTCAGGTATCAATCTTTGAACAATATAGTAAAACGTCTCTAGTAACGAGTGAGGAACCACAGGGGGACTCTCTTCTTCTATTCAGTTTCAAACCATAGTTCAGGCTATCAAGCCTCGAAAAGGGTTTTCGTCAAAGGTTCTTTAGGACATTTCGTTAAACTCATTCATTGGATAGTTTGGCGTGTGGGGGTATCAGCCTCGCTCATTTTATCGCCGAGGTACACTTGGTCCGTACATTGACACAGTAATAATGCACAAGTGCTAAACGGTGTTGCTCGCGTCTATTTGTTGACCACAGATCTATAACGACTCGGCTTCAAACACGGGACGGAAGTTTAGGGTGAAAGGGACAGTCGGAAGTGAGGCCCTAAACAACTGTTCCGCCATCGATGAATAATGCGATGTGAATGATCAGTTATCAATCACGATCATGTAGGTTGAATTAAGAGGAAGAATAAACTTTTTTTTTCCACGCCATTGATCGACTTGAAGATGACGTCATAAATCCAAAAGTATTTCTTATTAAAGACCATTAGTTTCGTTTTTACTCCAATCAGCGTTAGTCTGATAGTTTATTAATAATTATCAAGATCCACCATTATCAATGGCGCTATGAACTATCCGTGTATATCTTGACGTGAGACATATATACAGGCCGGATGAGACAGACAGGAGCACGTGCTACCAGGGTACGGTAAGAGACCCAAGTTTCGATCCTCCCTTCAGCATTTGCTTCGTGAAACTACTTCAACGAGGCAGTGGCAAGGCAAAGGGGTGTCAGCGGGCCTGGTGGCAAGAGGGGTAGGTTGACAGTGACAGATGACCACTGGCCGATGCGTATATAACATCAACAGCAGCAATACACAGTAGGTGGACATCAGTCCATAACGTCGTCGAATCCTCGCTACACGTATATACGGCGTATAAGGGACGATATGGCGAGGGCGCGGAAGGGTGTTTTGGGGGATGCGTAACGTAGGACAACATTCCAGTTGGTACACCCAGCGTGTCAATTGTACATTGGTGACTCGCTGTTGCAACCACAAATTTACCACAAAATGTCACCGTCTAACTTCCAATAACTCGGAAATGGATCCACCGCCACCACAATGCATTTACCACGTTGACTTAACACGAAAGCTATATTCAAGCTGCGGAACCTTTTCATATTTTTCATGTCGAGAAAAACCGGCGAATTTTCAATTTTGAGTATTGGGTGATCCTTCTAGTTTCGAATGAATTAATTCTTCATATAGTCTGGTAATAAGCACTAGCAAAAAAGATGTATCATTGAGTAAAAATTCCCATAGTAGGAAAACAGTAACAGCACTGTATAAATACAATAGGACTTATGTATAAATGTATGCTTGGGAGGAGAATAGGTCAGCGAATTTGTGAGGGTTGGTCCAGATGATCTTGGGTGACACGCTAATGTTATATCCCATACATGCAATGCACTTTCCTATTCTAGGACAGCATTAGGGTTCTCGGAACGCAACGGTTTCACCCGGATAGGCCAATCAATCAAATCCCTGATTGCGACGGAACGAAACTTTTCCATGTTGATATTCCTATTGTGGCAAGCGTCTGCTTTAAGGGTGGTTTATATTGATTTTGGGCAGTGTTGTTTTAAAACAATTTAGGAAAAAGAATGTAATTTGACAACCCTTTATGTTTATATTTATTTGTATTGATATATATTTCAAACCTTTTTTATGTCATTTTTTTGTTTTAACGTTGCTTTTTTCGAGGGATTATATTTTTCGAAAATTTCCTAAAAGTTCATTTTATGACAAATATAGTGCCGATTGTGAATATTGTTCATTTGTTCAGAAAAATTGTCTCGGAATCTATTGAAAATCGGTGAAACAAATTTGAGTGAAGTACCTAAGTATATCTGCTCCCTCAACTCTAGAAGTGTATGAACGTCGAAATTGCTTTCATCCAACACTATGAGATGAAGGGCTGATACAAGGGCACAATTTCTGGTAGCACACTGGCAAGTTCTGCCAATCTGTCTCCGTCTTATTCGGACAAAGACTATTTCTCTCTTGTACCCACAACTAATTGCCAGTGGATGACTGGGATTTTTTCTCACTTATACCACTCGTTTCAGTAGAAAAGGGATTGAGTAGGGTAGAAATCTTCTTTCGTCTCAATCGAATTACTTTTTCTGCGTATTCACTGCAACGCTCTTGTTAACCCAATTTTTTGGCTAATTGATCTTTGGACTTCCCGTGAAATGCGATGGCGATATCTATGAAACTGACTCGGCATCAACGATGTGGGGTAAATAAGTGAAAGAAGAATAAAGCTCATCTCGATGGAGAAAAACATTTGTCTTGCCGTCAAGATTCAATTTCGTTATCTTTGAATCTTGTAGAAACGATTGTCAGTGCCACAATTTCTCTTCTCATTCATTCAATTTTTCCTGATGATCAATCTTTAACGAAGAACTTGCAAAACTTCCTTGTATAACATACTTCTCGAAATATTTGTAGACTTTCGACAATACAAATCTAGAAAATAGGGCTCTTCTCTGGGAAGATAACATTTTGAATAAAAAAAAAAGAACAATGGAAAGATTATTCTCGAACAGACCTACACATGATGGCCCAGTTTCCCTGAAGAAGAAGCAAGTTCTGTTAGATATCTGTTTTTTTCCTGGGCTCGTTCCCTCGAGGGATTCATCGCGTTTACATATCTTCGGGAGGACTTTCAATTTAGTATTTTACGATTGTTGATAATAAGGCGAGGGTGAGCGCAGGTGGCGAGTTTTCAAATGCATAACGCGACGAGGATAGTCCCCGCAGGCCGCGCTATGGATCTCAAGAATTCATCGTTGAGGGACGATTCCCTGTGCAACGCCCATGTGTATAAGATCTTTTTGTAAACAACCCTAATTCCTGGTTACGACCTCGAGATCGCGTAGTCTTTCGCTGTACAAGCAATGCCACCACTTTCTTTATGATATTGCTGGATTAGACCGGAGATATTTCACACTTGGAAAATATCTTTGGTGCGTTAGGTTTTACGAGCGAGAAGGGTAAATGCAGCGTCGATGTAATCCGCCCCATCTCGTTTATCTATTTTGTCCCTCTCCCGCTTTTCTTGTTTCTGAAGCAAATCGACGACCACAGAAAGCCCGGTGAATCCTTCGTCTCGAGTGGCGCAAATTCTCCCAAACGAAACAACTACATGCTTAAAGCGAGTGGGGTTCACGTGTCCGGGTTCACGAAAAGCTTTCAGGCTAGTAAAATCATTGTAGAGGGGAAAGGGGCAAGGAAACTGGCGACTAATCCACATTTGCGATTTGGTTGTACAGTCTCTGGAAGCTTCACTGGATTCAACCAGGTAGACGAGCATGTTCGCTCGTTGACGGAAAACTCAGTACTCTAGTTACGCGAGTGTATGACGATGACGGGACGAGAGAACTCTCAGGACTTTCGAGGTAAATCGGTTTTCGCCGTTCTCACGAGACCTAGATGATAATACGTCGTTTATACGGGATTACCCTGGGAGATTAGCTCGAGATCGCCCCGAGCGAGTTGGTCTAAAGTTCTATCTTTACGAGAACTCCTCTCTTCTATATTTCGCTGGAACAAAATAGTAGCCAAATTTGATGAAGAAAAAGATTTTTCTAGTTTCCTTGAAGGTAACGCAGTTTCACGTGTATATGAAACTAAATGTTCGTTATGTCTAAGTTTTCAGTGGAGCTGTTCGAGAACGGGAATAAAAAATAAAATAAAATAAATCGTATGGAATAAAATCCTCCACTCGAATCTACCGCCCAAGAGTAAAAGCTTCAGAGTAGTGTTTAGTTTTGTGTGTATATCTATACTCTTACGTGGAAATTCGTGTTCCGAAATTGACACCACCAGGATAAGAGGATAGAGAGAGAGAGAGAGAGAGAGAGAGAGAGAGTTTCTAAAGATTTTCTTGGTGAGTCTCAGCAGTTCAGGGAACAGACTCTATCATGATAGAAAGCGGGAGAGAGGGAGAGGGAACGAAAGAGAGAGAGAGAGAGAGAGAGGGAGAGACAGAGAGAGAGAGAGAGAGA
>JABSMR010037600.1:0-15676 GCA_018902295.1 Dusona sp. PSUC_FEM 10030013
AAACAGTTGGAAACGCGGTGGCTCCGGTAAAGAGTCTTGGAGCGAACTCTTTTATAAATGTACTTGTCTCCGAGCCGCTGCCGCGACTCTAGATTCAAAAAAAAAACCGGTCACGAAAGTGAATATACCGAAATTTGTTCCGCTTTACACAAAAACAATCACGACAACAAAACGAATAAAAGTTCCATCCTTGAGTAGATAAACAACTTAAAAAAAAAAGTTCAATTTTCCCAAACTAGTAAATTAAATCCCCAACTCTATCACTTTTTCAACAATATTACCTGCACTGCTGTTTTCCATTAAAGTGAACTTGACGGTGCTTGTGCAAAGGAACAAAAAGAGAAAAAAAGAAACATGAAAAAATGAGCTTAATAGGTATAAATATAATGGATCGTTTATGCTACGTGTACCGCTGAGAACAGGTATTAGAGATTGCTTCTTTTAGTTATTCTCGCAAACGCGTGCCTGGGTATACATCTAGCCTGGGACCATATATTCCTTGATATACAATATAAGGTATTATAGCTACGTGCAGTATAATATTCAAGCTATACACTGTATCCGCTCGTCCGCGAGATATGTTGGAGGGAATAGCCAGAGCCGAGGAGGACCCGCGGCTGCGTGCGTTACTTCGCGGTCTCGTATATATGAATATTATTGTACATATACATATATACATTGTATATTACGGATGATCGGGCGCGTGAAAGATTCGTTCTTACGCGCGCACCACAAGATATAATCGATCCCCGAGGAGCACGGTAAAATAGAGGAAAATCTCATACCCATGTTAGTGGCTGTGCAGCGTAGATCACTCGACTTGTTCCATACATGCATAATACACGCCTTCGTTCGTATTTGCTGCACAGAGTATTCATTGCAAATGTATGATGCTTGTAGGAAAAAAAAGGTTTCTTTACGTCAAGCAGAAACTTGGTCCGAGTGTTGATCAAAGTTTCCGATGAACAAGATATTTTGGGACCAAAAATCATTAACAATTTTCGATCAACGGTGAATTGCGATTATTAAAGGGTAGTTGGAATGTCTAGATTCTTGCCGTTCTCGAGTTTTACTTCTCTCCTTGTCTTTTGCGAACTTTTTTTTATTATGGTGTAGAAAAAAGAAAGAGTACCAATTCAAAAAACTATGAGAACATAATGGTTGTTTGTTGTATGTTATTTGAATATTAATTAATGGGTTAATTATGAAGAAATCTAGGACGACGACGAGTTTTAATGCAATTTGGTGTTTCTCAGAAAAATAGATTCCTTTTGTGGGAAGAACATCAAAGAAAGTAAATTCATTAATTATGTTCATATATATATATGAACGAAATTGTATAACTTATTATACCAGGCTAGTATGTATAACTTATTATACTAGGTAAAGTGTAATCAATGATCGAGTCATGCGCCACACCTGCTAGCTGTACGTAAGATCGATCCAGTCTCACGCCACGTTTTTATACCTATATACGTTAGCTATACGTGTGCAATACTTTGTGCTTATATACGAGAGCGTATAAGCTGGTCCAGAGACATAATGACGAGTAAGAGTATGACTACGAGGACAAGAGTTCGTGCTCTGCCAGTAAATTTGCGTACAGGCTCATTCATAACTCAAACAATTCGTGATAACGTATTATCTTAATGAAAGATTAAAAACTTCGGGACTTGCACGGTGGAAAAGACCTACAATTTTCTTGCTTCGCGATCTAAACTCGTTTACCTAATATCTTGAATCATACTCGACTCCTCAGCTAGATATTTCGTCGTAAAATATTAATTTATTGAATTTCGAAATCGAATTTTCGAAAAATCATTCATACTGTAGTTTTTCTCCAAATAATTAGACTATTCGTTACCGGTAAATCGCTATTACGTTGTTGATCTCGAGCTTCTTGTTAATAAAATCATTAACATTGTTAAAATTAACTTTTTCTTAAAACCAATTCATTTTCGAACGATTCTCACTTTTTAATCACTCTGTATAAATGTTGCATGTATGTAAAGAATGTATATTGTATAATTCGAGGCACTATCAGCCATAGGTCACACGAATGTCTGATAAACTGGTAAGAATCCCACGAAAGGGTCCCTCGACTCGCACAGCAACAAGCGCAGGCTAATATCAGTGGTATTTTAATATTGTACACGCACATACGCAAACATACACATGTATATACTATATGTATTTTTGAATAGATTCATATATAAGGCATTCTAGACACAATCGACACATTCATGACTCTCGTTCTGTAAGATTAATTCTTCGATTTGGGTACAATTAATCGAAAGTGTGAATTTTATTTTGATCCACTTCAATATTCATTGCTCGATAATAGTTTAAACTAATATTTCACTCGTCATCAAAAGTTCTCCTTTCATATGAAAATACTTTATCGTATTTAGGTAACCATTATTATTTTTCAACCTTTTATCGAGAGTCTTAGTTTTAAAACTACACTCCAAGAAATGATTCCATGCGTTCATGTATTTAGCAAAGCAGGTTTAACATTATTTTTAAATTAAGGCTCGATAAACCATGTAGTTTTTGAGAATGTACCGCAGATTTATTTGTCAACCATCGTGATGTTTTATTTAGTCTTGTCAAGGATTCAAAACGGTGATCCGTATTTGTATACGAACCCAATAAATATATACTTATTATAGATTCTCTCCTGTTATAAAATATGATCCATAAACTCATCCTCTCATCTATCAATATAGATATATACAGGTTACATGTCTCATATATACATATCCGAGTTAGCCGAAAGGCAGAAAGAATTCGCAATCATCCGTGAGCTCCCTTCTTCGAGCTTATATATTCTCTCCACTGTGCCCCGCGGCCCAAGAGAGGAAAGAAGAAGCCCCCCTGCGATTCCCGCGACTTTAGTACTTTATACAACAGCTCTTTATTTTCATAAATATACATACATGTACATACATAGAGAGTAGATAGTGTATATGTTGAGTACACTATATAGATAAAGTATCTATTCTATAAAGTGGATGAAAAACATTTGGAATGTCTGACTTTCTATGTATTCAATGTTGGCTGGGATGATGGAGCAAAAGTTTAAAGTAGCGAAACTATCGTGCCATAAATCATGAATGCTAATTAAAAATTTTGTGCAAATACATCATATGTTATTCGTTTGTTTTGACAAATTAAGTAGCGAAGCCCGTTAAATTTCCATGCTCATTAAATTTTTAAGCCTCCGAATGAATGATTCGTTGTCTTTTGACGGATAAACAGGGTGGTAATTATTTAATTAATTATTCTTTCGAGGCTTGTTATCATTCAAAAAGCGATAAAATTTATCTCTATTCGTATTCATTGAATTTTTAGAAATCTTCGTACCGTTTCACACAAGGACAGTTCACGTACAACAAAATCCGTACAATTAAATGAATTCACAGAACGAACTTTCTTTTTCGACTAAAACACATTTCAACATTGAATTTATTTTTAAATTTCCATTTCCCACTCTTGAAACGAAAAAAAAGTCTCGGTCAAACAGATCCACAAAGCGCATTTCCATTTAAACAAATTTCTACGTGCGGGGTCATCGTGAGAGCGTGAAACCTGATGCAATCAATGAAATTGGGCACACTGCGCATCTGTACTTTATTATACATGAGTGTATCGGTTAACGAGAAAGAGAAAAGCGTAAAAATAATTAATTTGCTTTTTAAAGTGTACGAGTTACACTCTTTTGTTAGGTAGGCAGAGTTTTAAAGTACTATTGCCCACACCTGCTGGAATAGTGGACACATTTTGCTCTCTCCTGACACGAGAGAGCATACCAACGTATGCAGCCGAAGAACGACATCAAGCGCAGGCAAGCAATGTGCATAAAAGCGATCCTGCTTCGTGGAAGCTGTACTCTTTCTCTCTTTCTTTTATCGCATCTGCGCCTCTCACTCTCTCTCTTTCTCTCTCGTTGTCTTTTCTCATCTCTTTCTATACTCCTCTTTGTCTCTTTCTGTCTTGCGAGTTCTCTTACAGAAATGAGAAGAGAATGGAACGAAATGGCTGCTGCGGATGCTGTGAGTCTGTACCACCCGGGATTTATTATGCGACGGTGAGGCATTAGCGATCTCTCGCGCGCGCGGACTCCATCGCGAAGCGACTTCGTTCTTCGCGATCCTCGCGAGACTCACTCGCCTCTGTCTCATAGCCCTGCAGTAACAAATACAGCCTCTCTTTAATAGACTTCGTCACATTACATTCAAGCAACTTGGGGAGGCGACAGCGGCGAAAAATCACACAAGTATTCGCGCATACATGGTAAAAGTTAGAACCAATAATACACCAGGATTTTAGCTTCGAAGACGCCAACGATTCACGCACACATATTTGTTTGCAAACAAACACACGCACACATGTACACACGTCAGCTTACGTGGAACGACTAGTAGACTAGTGCTCGATACTCAATTAGGAACGTTATCGCTGAAATTCCTGAAAGAAGAAACGGAAGACCGTTGTAAAAGGAGGAACGAGAAAATACGCTACAAATTTCAAATGAAAGGAACAAATACCGATTTGCATTTCAATCCTTTTTTCCATATGGTATTTGTTGAAAAATTCGCGAAAGAAAAAAAATCTCGCAACGATTGAATATTCCTTTCCTCAGACCTTTACTCAGACATTTTGTTCAATTCTAATTCGTACGAAAAACCATTGAAATGTGAAAAAAGACAGAAGGTATCGTGTTTTCAAACGATTTCGTGTTTTCATAAGAAAATTGGAAAAAACAGTGTAACATTTGACATTTTCAAACGAAGAATTCTTCTTAGTCTTGTTCAATGTCAAACGAGTGTTTTGTACATAATTTTATAAATTTTAATTCCCTCCCAATCGAGATATGTGCTCATAAAAAGTTTACAACATTCAGCAGCCTCCATGTACATATACGTGTATATTTAAAATAAAATCTTTTGATTTTAATTACGTGGCTTTCGAGATGTTGTCGGGGTGCGGTGATAGTGTAATTTACGTTACTTTGACACCTCGTACATCGTAAACCGGAATGATTATTGAAATTTAACATCCTCGAAGATCGAGCGGGTGTCAAGAGAACGCATGAAAAATTTTTAATTGGAGATTCAGCCTTAATTTTAAATGACCGTATCGTTAATTTTAATCGCACGTCATCGTTTGAAATTGCGCAATTTTTACCTCATGTTATTTGAAGAATTCGTCGTTGCAATTGCTACCAGATATTTCCAGACGAACATAAAAATTAAAAACATACACAGGAGAGATCGGACAGAAATTTCGAGTCTGTTCAATGAAAGATTAATATCTATCTTACATTTCGATACAATCCGTCATGATGGATACCCCGAAATTCGATATTCGTGATTTCTGAGCTGCTGTGATGCGCGGTCCAGACGCAATTCGTCGAGCTACCGAAAGAACAACTCCCCTCGATTTTAATAGAGAGAGAGAGAGAGAGAGAGAAAGAAAAAAATGTATAGGAGACGGATCTTGCTTTGTTGATGGCGCTTTTATTATACGGCCGCATTGGTCCATCGCGATCGACCGATGTAAACGATAAGGCCCACTGCCATGGGTGAAGTCAGTGCTTGACATTCGGATGAAGGATTAGGGGATCGCGTGTGTAAGCTCATTCATATAAATATCTATGTATCTATATAAAGAGATTTTGTTTTGTATCCGTTGTTGACCAGGTGAGATAACGGAGTGTCTTTCTCATGAGGTCACTGCCCATTGCGGCTTTGTCCGTCCCTGGCTAGTTTCGTGCTCCAGGATGCAAATATTCATAAATTAGTGAATTTATTATAAACATTCGCCAACATTATTCCAACTAGAGCTTTCCTTAATAACTAAACAAAAATTGCTCCAAAAAAAGATCTTCTAATCTGAATGCCTGCTGTTTCAATATGACATGACATTAAAATATATTTCTATGGTTTAGTTAACAGTGTACCGTAAAAATAAACAGCCATTTCAATGATAATTCCGTGATACAAAGTATATAATTTGATAAAAACGCTGGAAAATGGAAAACAATATTTCACATTGAACTCAGGTATTGTCTATTATTGGAATAAACGATTTAATAAAAATCAGTTGGGTAACAAAGTGTATAAAAAAAAAAGAGTATCTTTTTTTCTTCAAACGGTATTTAAAGAGCAATTCTATGAAGATTTATTTATCCAGTGGGGCATACGGTTATAGTAGACGGCTGAGCTAGTAGTAGAAACTGTCCGATCGCTTTGACAAGATTAATTTCTACCGCGTTGTGACTGCTGCGTATTACATATATATGTACAGATATGTATGCACAGATATATGTATATATACTATACAACACAAAAAGGCCTTGGTAAGGACGCTCGGTGTGACTTGCGCAAGCGAGACAGTCCAAGGAGTGTTCCAAGAGAGCTCTCGGAACAGAGATCGTGAATTTGTTGCGTTAACAGGCGCAAGGCCGTTTAAGTTCCACCACCCGCCGAAATTGCGCGTCTTTGCATCTCTCTCTTTCTTTCTCTTTCTTTCGCTCTCACTTCTCGATAAACACTTTCAGACGAGTCTCGCCAAGATATATCTTTCGATCGGACCAAGAGACTTTCGCTCTGAACCAGAATTCACGCCATAAAACGTACAATTATAAAGTATAATGAAACAAATCGGTAAATTTTAATAAAAAAACTTTATTCAAATGTCGAAAACCACTTTTTCGTTGGGTCATTGGTACCTTGCCGGAGTCATCTTCTAATTTCTTTTCCCGTGTTGTTCGAAAAGTATTAACGGGAATTGACGTTTTTTTTTTTAGAATAGTCTCGTGTAACATTCGAATGACACTTGTAGAATTAAAATTCGTACTCGTAGAAGGCTCTAGAGTTTACCATTTTATTCCGTATTGGGTTTCATTTCATTGCGTAATTTATAACCATAATTAACCACGAACGGTTTTCACACCTTAGAATGGTTTTGTAAAAATCGCGGATTAATACGACTGTGGTACAAGTTAAATTAACGTTTGGGTTTAAAAAAATGGCCAAACCACAATATGTAATTCTGCATCGGTTTTTTATTTATTGAATAAAAAAAAAGCATCAATTTGTTCCCCAAATACATTACTGCTGTGGGGAATGAACGGGTCAAGATCAACTGTATTGTGTATATCCACTCTAAATATAAATGCCCGGTGTGTTTTGGCTAACTTGTGGTTATTTGGCCAGTCATTTAAAGTACGATTTCCTGGGGCTTATTTAGCCATTCGCTTCATACTATTATTTCGTGGTTATATAATTTAATGGACTGCTCATTCTCTCGATTTTCGAACAACAATGGACGATTGGAATAGATCGTGAAATAATAAACTCTCCAACAACAACAAGTGGTATAATCGTAACACACACACACGCGTTTCGTATTAAGAGAAATAGAGGGACCGGAGATCATTATTTTTTTGTTACGTTTCTCGAATGTTTGGGTCTTTGCTATCCCAGATTCTTGCATTTATAACAACTCTGTAGTATTGTATAGTGTATTTATTTGTATTGCGTTACAACGACGATGACGACGGTGGCGGTTGAGCCAGCTGTGCTTGTGGCAAGGTCGATCGAGAATTTCGCACGTGCCAAACACCTTTCGAACCTAACGAGAGAAACAGAAAAAAAGAGGATACGAAAAAGCGTGGAAAAGAGAAAGAGAGGGAGAGAGAGAGCGAGAGAGAGAGCAATTATTACAGGCAAAACCTCTCGCCATCGTGATCTCGTACATTGTTTGATTCACTGCAATATCTGAATCTATTTAATTATCATGCAGTGATCACATAATAATGGTATAAATCGTTACGAAATGTCTGTTTGAGCGTGAGAGCGATCATGGATCGAAAGAAAAAAATAAACATACGTAATTTTTAGCTATGAATTATACGCCTTTAAATTCTGCAATTAACTGTACACGAATTCCATTCGAAACTAGCACCGGTCCCTGCCCTCCTTGTTTTTTCACGTAGTAAAAAATACAAGTTTTTTTGTAGCACAAAAATATTGTTAAAAAATAGCACAGAGCGCCTAAGAATTTATCTCTTGCTCGCTTTTTTTCTTCCACTTTTTATATCGAATCCTTGTGCGTTACGACCTGATAAATTATGAAAATTTCCTCAACATCAGAGAGACGAGGGTGTATTGATAGTGCCATGCTAGGGAACATACACCCAGTGCGAAAGCTATGCGCCAGCTGGTGATGACTTTAACTGCCGATGAAACATCGATTTGTTTAAATTAACGAAATAATAAACTATGAACGAAAGGAACTTTGGCTCGCTTGAATAGCTCTGGAGACCAGACCCATTAATACCTCATTAAAACTTGAAAAAGGACTTTGTTTTAAATGTTTAATAATGCGGAACCAGCCTCTCTGACTTTGCGAGACCAATTATTTCAAATTACAAATGAAAGCGGAAAAACTAAAAGAATTATTAACAACGGACTCCATCAGGTCCATATTTTTTATGTTCACGAAAAATCTACAAATGTACACGACAAAATTTTTAGTTTGGGGTTTTCGAACTATTTCAATAAACTCAAAAATCTTATTCAAAGAATAATAATTATGATTTTTTATCGAAAATACTAAGGGATTTGAAAATTTCATTGACCTGTTGGTATGACGCAGCCTCACGATACATGCTATAAATAATTTGATAGGAAAAACTTTTTTCGCCAGACGCGTAATATCTTTGCAATCGATCGAAAATGCTTCCGAGAAAATTGGTCTTCACTAAATTACGCGTAATAACACGAGGATTCTAATTATAAAATAGACGCAAAAAGTACGATTTCGATGTAGAGGACGTTTGGGATATTCATAGAATATATTTCTAAATATACGAAAAAATGTATATACGTGTTACAAAAATATATGTATGTGCTGAGACGATAACTAATGGCCGTAAATTACAACGTAATAAGCAAAACATTGACAGCTCTTCGGGCTAAAAATTTGTTATCTTAGGTTCGTTAATTTACCATGAAATTTCACGAATTCGTACGACGTTCGTACGAAACTTGAAAATGGAGCGCGATATACAAATCTGGTGGATGGAAAAATATACGCTTCCTCAAAGTCCACGAGTTAATTGGCTGTGCAGTAAGAAATAATTTCTACCAAGCAAAATCTATTTTCGATTGGTATTAAAGGCATCGAGAAATAGTCACGTTCTGGCAAACTCTTACTTATTTTTATTATTATTATCATTACAAACATTTTGGCATATTTATTATTGTATAGGATAATAAATAATATCTCGGTTTGTTAAAATTTATCCATATGTTCGTCAGCCACACAATCGTATGAATGAAAAAGTAAGGACTTTGTTTTTTCTGCGCATGATTTCGTCAGGTTCTTTGAGACTTTAAAAAATCGTGAACATTAAGGAGGCTTAATACAATTATTTTCTGCCTGTAATA
The DNA here is from genome assembly GCA_018902295.1 of Dusona sp. PSUC_FEM 10030013. NCBI lineage: Eukaryota > Metazoa > Arthropoda > Insecta > Hymenoptera > Ichneumonidae > Dusona > Dusona sp. PSUC_FEM 10030013. The sequence continues at coordinate 9,462 of JABSMR010037600.1, forward strand.
TTTCATTTTTTAAGCAATAAGTAATAAATTGCGATCGAGAGAAAAATATGAACAATGTTGTAAAAGGTTGAAAAGTGGTGACCTGACATTTCGATTTCATAATTGCGACAATTTCTATTGTTCAAATATCTTGCCGCAAAAATATATATTCTTCCATAGCTCGATGCCGTTAAACGCTTTTGTTATTATTAGAAAGAAAAGAAAGAAATAAAAAGACATGTATTTCTGTTCATACGATTCGCATTGAGGGTTGTAATAAATTTTCGACGGTACGCGGGGAACAGACGCGATTGAATCGAGACCGATCGATCGAGATAAAGAAGCGGGCGAATAGGATCTTAACGCGGATAAAACGGAATAAATATACGGGATCAGGATAAAAGAGATTGTTATATTACGCCAGCAGATATCGAAAGCCTGTAACTCGTGTGTATATAGACTTTATTATACACGTGGGTTACCTGCGAATCGGTTATTAAGTAGATGCTTATTATACATGAGATATCTATGGGTCTCCCTGAAAAATACAGACATGTTCATACATTAATAAATAATGTATATACATTAAATTGTATAGATCCCTGTGGAATTCCCTTTCACTCTCCATTTTCTTGTCGTCGTCGTCGTCGTAGTCGTCGTCATCGTCATCGTCATCGTAATCGTCATCCTCGTCTTCGCGTGGCGTTTCTCACACCGGAACCTTTGATTCTCACAAATATATAGTAGCCGAATTATTTATTTTCAAATATTAACAGCAGCCGTTACGATTAAGCGATTTCGCAGGTGGATTGTTCTGCGCTGCTCTAGAAACTGATCTACCGTGCGAAATCGATTAATCGCGTGACCCTGCCAACCTGCCTAACGTATATTATGTATACATGGTACATATATACAATATTACATACCTCACGTACATAGTCACAGGTGTATACTATTAAAAAAAACCTAATATACTCTACACCACACAGGTGTACGCTATAAAATTCACACAAACACACACATATGGATTATTGATTTGCGCAATCGATCTCACGAGATCCGGTGTTTTGCAGCTAGATCGTATAAACTTCAAACAAAGCAGGTCAATCGAATCTTGTAATGTAATTGAGTTTACCATGTCTATACAATCGGATTTATAGTTTCGTCATAAATCCACTGTTTATCAAGGCGAACTGAGTATTGAGTCCATTACGAATATAAACCAATTCTTTGCTTTGTTCATAACACTATTGTTATTTTTTGTTCTTACTGCTCACAAAATTCGTACCTTTTACTATTAAATAATAGCACATTCATGAAAATTTCCTAACTAACATTGCATGATAATGGATTTAATTAGAAAAGAAAAATATAAGCATATCGAAAACGAAAAAATAAAACTGGCAAAAACTTAAGGTTCAATGATGATTATTTTACATATTATTTATAACAAGATGATGACCGCGAGGGACAATTAGTCACTTGGAAATGAACTTCAAGCGATAACAATTCATCTCCAAATGACTAATTGTGTTCAACAAATTAATACTTCTTTCCGATGCATGCAAGAACGCTTCCAGGCTACCGATTTGACTATTTCTTTGTTTTTTTGCTAAAAGTTCCAAGTAATACGTCTGACTGAATATCGTAAAATTGCCGAGGTAGACTCTAACGAGTGGACCACCTGTGCGATATATAGTCGCATACCAAAGTATATGTTTTCGAACACGAGACAAATGGTAGTCAAGTTTAATCCCACGTTTCCGTCCAGGGCAATATGGAGTCTCTATCTTCCAGGAACTCGGAAATGTTTCGACGTATATATCACATGCATATTAACGATATTTCAACCCATTCATATCTGTACGAGGTATACATATCTATATAGCATGTATATAGTTATCACGGGACACCGCAGATTTTTGGTCTTGTGAGAGCGCTCGTTTTCAAATCTCTACGTTTTGTCTTAGCTCTAGAGCTATATGTATAAATATATGTATATGTATATATATAAAAATTCCAAAAAGCGCGCACCCATTAGGACGAAAAAATATAACTCTTAAAAAAATGGTGGCGCTCTCTCTTCTCGTTTTCGGTCGTTCTATCTCTCTCAAATGGAGAGGAGAATCCGTGAGAGTCAGCGAGGACCACCTGCAGGGATCAGGGGAGCCGACGACGAAAGCAAAAGATCCAAATAAGAATCATCATATCTATATAGCTAAAATTCTCTCCCTGTTTCTTTTTCTCTCTCCTTTTGTCTTTTACTTTCTCTTTCTCTCTTTCTCTTGCTATGTTCTGGAGCCTCCAGGCAAATCCTACGATCCTACGATTTCTCATGTAAACGCTCCCACCCCGCATACTCCAAGCGGCATTCCCGCGCGCTTTTAGACACAGAAGTATAGTCTTTATCCCAGCAGGTCTCTTCGTTCTCTCTATCACAAGTCACCGTCGAACAGAGAATCTTTCGGGATTATTTCGGATGGTTAAAATCACGAGGCAATCGAAGTCACACCTGGATCTCATTATCGATGATAGATTGGCAAATAATTCCTAAATCATCTCCTCATTGGTATCTCCTCATGAAAACTTAAGCAAACCAAGTTGTTGAACGACGTTTTGTGTTTGCTCATGAAATTGATTTCCTTAAGGTCAACGCCGTACGATTAATTATGCAAAAAAATACTATCGTCAGTAAATTATGTTTAGAAGCAAGCCAGTACGTTTTTATGTCAATTCTGTCAATTGTACTCGAATTTCGTAATATTCTGCGTTGTTCTGAAGAATTTCATTTTTCTGTAACAATAATTCCTTATCGTGCATGAAGTAAACAGTGAAATTTTTAAAATAACACTATTTTCAAGCTTTTTTTCAATTGCGCAGGATAATATTCTCGTTCGGAATTACCGAGGAGAAATTACTAGCACTAAGAAACTAAATCAATTGATTTAATCCTTCAAAAATGTATTTGATGCCCTTTACGTTAGTATTGAGATAAAAATTATTCGAGATGGAGAATATTACAAGATCTTAGAGTGTTTAGTAGTAATGGCTTTTTTACACACGTTTTTGATTTGTGAGAAAATTAAATATCGTTGTCAGACGCTTATGAGTTATTTTTCCTGGGCGATCCTAATTCACGTGGTCATCTTTTTAAGGCAATACCCAGTGGTTGGCAAAAAGAAGAAGTCGAGATGGAGAAAGAGAGGGCCCCACCATCGTCGAAAAAACAATATCCAGCGCATCAAAGGTTAGATATATGCCGGTATACTAAATGGTTCTTTCTGGTCCCTCTGTCTCAGGCTCCCCTCTTTTGGCCACAAGGGGACGGAGTACACGCGCTATTGAGAGATCATTTTCTACGAGGCAGGACCACCTGCGAGGCCCGGTTGCCTCTTCTGCGGTGGGGACCACACCGGCAGAACCCGCGAGAAAAAATATATGTATAGGTATAGTAAGCTGTGTAAGGGAGAAAGCGAGAGAGAAAGAGAAAAAGATAGATTCTTGATGTGGTCCCCGGAGGGATTTTGCGCGCGCCCCCGCGGGAACAACACGAAACGTTTGGTCGTTCGGTGAATCTTCAGAGTCGTGGAATAACGCCACGTTTATATCTCCTCTTGTGTTTTGTCTTCCACGAAAACGATCCTTCGGACTCCCTTGTTTCCCCGCACCCCTGAGGGCCCGTGGTAACGAGCTACTCATCTCAAGAGACACCGGGAGGCTTTCATCTGGGCGATCTCTCCTCATTCAAAACCATAAGAGATTTCGGGTCGTGTGTCTCTTCATCTGGTGTGTGGGAAAATGAAGGAGACTCATCAAGGAAGATCTCCTCTCTCCCCAAACCGTGCCAGACTCGGAGACGTCATCCCCGTGGTTAGGGACTCAAAATGGTACAGGCTCATCCAGAAAGAGTTCAATTTTGAATATTTTTATATTATTCACATTTCACTACATGAATTATGAAGGATTCACGAACGCAATTTTTTACGAAACTATTGTGGCCAATATATTATTATTGTTTACATTATTTGGGCATTCATTCAATTACCGGAATGAACATAGAACTACAGAAGTAGGAAATGATTCCTCGTGAAACCATATTTTCCTTCGCTAGCGATGAACAGTCAGCGAGAAAGAATGTAAGTTTTTCTTTTTGTGGTAATAAAGTAAATTCTTAACGTTGTTTTTCAAATTTTTCTTAAGTAATTCCCAGACATCTTTCTAACATTAGGTTTTGGTTCATGTCCCACGCAAATGGAGGTCCAAGAAACGAAAAAAGATGAGGGGTCTCGTTGAAGGCTTACTGACGTAGAATAAAGAAAGTTAAGTGCATTTTTGAAAGTATGTAAATCTATAAAAACTGAAAACAGCCCTAAATCAACCTGTGTACAAGCGGTCACAAAAGGTTCAAAATGGAAATCAAAAACGTTATCTGAATCACAGAATTCTGAAGAGAACGGGGAACTCCCATTCATTTTTATCAGATTGCTCCGTTGACAAGATATTAATTAATTGACGAGAGTCAATTTCACGACGTGATAAGAAGCCCGGACGTCTTTAAAGCCCGCCAGATTTTCAATCAGTGATTGATTAATTTCTCACCAAGTGTTCCGCAGAGAAAAAATTGGAAGATTGTTATTTGCTGGGCTTCAAAATCCGTTCAATTGTAGCTTAATCTAATGTAGATTTTCTGGCATTTCCTAGAGCGACTTATCGGACACTCTGTATAAGAGGAAAGCAAGTCGAGATTAATGCAAGGTAGATCAGGTAAAGCGGCAACGTAAGAGACGAAAATAAACGCCAGAAGTGCGGTTGTTCAAAGGTCTCTTTTTTCTCATTCTCATCGTCGCTTTTCCTCGACCCGAACCTGATGAAGTGTAAGTCTTAGGTATTTCGACCTTAGTAGAGGCCGGTTCCATGCAGTTAAAGGTATTTAAGTAAGAGTTGCGTCGTTTTCGAACTCTCATCGGTAGCTCTCTCCTTCTCTCTCTTACTCTTTGTTTCTCTCGCTTGACGTTCATCTCTTTTAGATTCTTCGTCTTAAAGGATCTTCGAAAAATGCCGACGGTAATTGGTCCCTCGTTTTGTTCCTGGCAGGCCGGAAGCCATTAATTACCGAAGACCCACGAAAAGCCGAGTGAATTTGCAGGACTCCCTCTCTCTCACTCTCTCTCGCTTTTGCTTCTTTCCTTTCTTTTGTACAATATCCTATGGCAAATAAACTAGACTTTTAGCCTTTGATCCTTTTAGATTTTTCATATACATACGCGTCAGCTTCTGCTGTCTGTCAAAATACCATGGTCGACGTACATGGAATCAACATGAATTTCGCTTCGGCTATTTTGCTTCCCGATTACCTGAACTTTTATGATTAAAAAAACATGGATTCCCATCAAAATTCACCCATGTACACATATGTGCTTTTTTCTTTTTGAATACCAGCTAGTTGGGAATAGAAAATTGTCATTGTGGATCATGGAAAATACATTCTTACGGGTTTTCTTTCAAGGCTTGATTTTTGAAAGTCCGATAGAGTGGCAATAAGTATAAAAATAATTTGTCGATTTTTGTCATCTCTTTAACGAAATCTGCCATGACTTCGCTATCAATAAAAATTGTAATGCAATGAAAATATTAATGTTTGATCAAAGGCTGCTTGTAGTTTTTTCTAATTATGGCAATTCGTTCGTTATAGTTGATTCCTGATAATTAACGCTACTGGATAATATTTTATCGCGTATATAAGTATACATCGAGTGAATTGACTGTAACGAGAGGCAGGTGAGTAAGCGTAATTACACTCAGAGAGCACAAAATCAATGTAATTAATATATCTATACCATAATACTGAAACTAGCTATACCTATAACGATTTTCTTTTTTCTAATGATTCGCGATTCCAAGAATAATATGAAAGCGTCGAGGACAAGGTCTTTCCGTGTACATAAATCGCGCAGAACTGATATTATAGCCCAGAGCAAGAAATAAATAAAAATTAAAATAAAAAACTACCTAACGTAGCCCGTGTATCTCGCGCTGCCGCAAGAGCCATCGGCATTTTATTATATGTATATGAATATATATAAATGCGAAGTTAGTATCTGACGTGAAGAAAACTAAGAAGCGCCACATTATGGTCGAGAGAGAGAGAGAGAGAGAGAGAGAGAGAGAGAGAGAGAGAGAATGAGTGAGTGTTGCACGCACATATATTGAACATTCAATCAACGAAGATCAGAATA